>WNWK01028091.1:0-25705 GCA_009830355.1 Cherax destructor | reverse complement strand
ATTCCATGAGTAAAAGGTTTTGTTTATATTAAGTGTAAGTTTATTGACAGTTATCCAGGTTGCTATTTTAGCAAGATTCTTCATTGACAATAGTGTTCAGTGATGAAGACACGACAAGAATCGTGTCGTCAGCAAAAGAGGAATAGGCGTAAGTTGTTGTGATACGCTTGGAAGGTCGTTGATGTATAAAAAAGAAGAAGGGGCCAAGAACCTTCCCTGTGGTACACCAGTGTCTAGCGGTTTTGTTGAGGAGGTTGTGTCTTTGATAGAGACATATTGCTTTCTATTAGTAAGGTATGACTTGATAAATGCAAGTGCGTGGCCTCTTATACCGTAATGATCAAGCTTGAGGAATAGGATGCTGTGGTTTAATGTATCAAAAGCTTTCTTAAGGTCGATAAAGAGTCCAAGCGGTTATTCGTTTTTTTTTTCAAGTGCTGTGTAAAGTTGGTGTAGTATTTTTATTATTGCGTCATTTGTGCTTTTGTTTCTCCTGAAGCCAAACTGGCAGGGGTTGAGGATGCTTTGTGATGTTATGAAGGAGTTTAACCTTTTGTGTATCAGCTTATCGACGATTTTGCAAAGTAAAGGCAAGTTTGATATTGGCCTATAATTGTTTGCATCTGTTGGGTCACCACCTTTGTGTATTGGTGTAATCCTTGCTGTTTTGAGTCATGCCGGGAAAGTGTTGGTTTCTAGTGATTTGTTAAAGAGTAATGCAGTGGTGGGTGAAAGGATTTGAGCCACTCCTTTGTACAGTAGTGGTGACATTTGGGTTACATTTGATGATTTGTTTTTTAGAGAGTTAATAATCATGGTAACCATTGATCAATACGTTAAGTTAGATATTTAAAGCTCTGTTTCCAAACAGTATGTAGTAGGTTTTGTCTGCAGTGAGAGTGATTTTGTTGGTCGTTTAGCAGCTCGTTGTTAACAGTGTCACTAAGCATAGTCGGATTTGAATGGGAGAAGACATAAGTAGTGTCATCTGAGAATAAAACAGGTTTAAGGAGATGAGATGCGTTGGGAAGATCAATGATGTAAAAGATAAAGAGCAGAGAGCCAAGAACACTACCTAGGGGCACTCCTATGGCTACAGGCTGAGTAGACGAGGTTACACCGTTTGTGGAGACATACTGGTGTCTATTGCATAATGTTCTGGTTTAAGGTGCAAGATATTGTGGTCCACTCTATAGAATGCCTTCCGCAGGTCTATGAAGGGTCCCATAGGATATTCATCTTTTTCAAACGCTGCGTACAGCAATTCAAGCATTTGTATAACTGCATCATTCTTACTGGCAGGGGTTAAGCATATTGTGATATATTAGGTAGGAGTAAATTTGCTTATGTATTATTTTTTGAAGATTTTAGATAGGGGAAATTTGATATAGGCCTATATTATATTCACTTCAGTTGGATCGCCTCCTTTGAGGATTAGGGTAACCTTTCTCTCTTGAATATGGATGGGAAAGTTGATGAATCTACAGATTTGTTAAACAGAGTTGCAAAATGGGCGACAACACATGAGCTGCTTTTATGTACATGAGTAGTAGCAAATTATTTAAGTTACCTGTCTTTATTTTAGTGATTTTATGCAAACCTTTGTACTTTCTCTAATTTCTTGACGTGCTTCTCTAGGTGTGGGTTCCAGACTGGTGTGTGTGTGTGTGTGTGAACACACCTATTTATGGTTACAGGGGTCGAGTCAGCTCCTGGCCCCGCCTCTTCGCTCGTCGCTACTAGGTCAACTCTCTCCCTGCTCTGTGAGCTTTATAGTATATCTTCATTGTGTACTCACCTATTTGTACTCATCTATTTGTGGTTGCAGGGGTCGATTCATAGCTCCTGGCTCTGCCTCTTCACTGTGTGTGTGTGTGTGTAAATAATAGTTTATGTATAGGGTGAATTTGTTTTGGTGCATAAATTCCTGTGTAAGTGAAAATGCGTGTTTACGTGTTTACTTGTGAACGTTTGAGGGCTTTATACAGTTGCGGAAAAAAGTTCCTGGACAGTTTCTCCTGGCAAAAAATAATATCAGGCAACTCAAAGTAGTAAACAGAGGAGTTAAGCCTAATTTCATGAATGAATTAGCGCAGCTTGTAACAACGATACTCTTTTGTTGACAAAATTATTTGCCTGTACTTTCTGTGCATCTATATTGAAATTTTAAATTTATGAACGCATGCATGAATTACCGTTCGAATATTATATCCATTATTGCAAAAACAAAAATTATTTGAAAAGGTGACTGAATATATTGTAAGGGAAATATTATGACTGATAACTGGTCCGTAATCATCATACATCAGTCATATTTACTCATGTAAGCAGAATTTTGCTGGACGACGTCTACATAATGTCTTACAAAATACTATTAATTTGCATAATATATAATTTAAAAAAATACTCCAATAACCAAGGTGTTTTTTAATAAAATCATGTTGCAGCTACTTTTATGTTATTATTCAACACATAACTAACAGCATCTACTTGTTTAACGTATATGTATATATATATATATATATATATATATATATATATATATATATATATATATATATATATATATATATATATATATATATATATATATATATATATATATATATATATATATATATATATATATCGTACCGAATAGGTAAAACTTGCAATTTTGGATTAAATAGCAACGCTCTTCTTGCCGAAAAAGGGCAAGCAAAATTTGGTATGCAATAATTGCAAATCATTCTGAACCTAACGAAAAAATATATTTCTTTGTGTTTGTTTATTATTAAATTATTGTAAACTTATCTAAAATATATTTAGTCGGATTAGGCTAAATTAAATTTCACTTGTTATAATAAGGTTAGGTAAGTTTTCTAAGGTTCTTTTGTGCGAAATTATTAATTTTTACATTAACATAAATGAAAAAATTGTACACCATGGTAGTTCTAGTAAGTTGTACACCATGGTACTTGTACTAGTGAATAGAAGTGAAATTATTGGTTTATAACTCTCAGGTGTTTGTCTTCAACAATCACTGCTTTGAGCTCTTAGACATATGTGAACATGTGTCTACTTCCTAATCTAATGTACAAGCACAGCTTTGGAAGCAGAAACAAGCAAGTCTCATCTAAATGACTTTCTAAGCGTTTTGAATTTTCGTTTCATTTTAATTATTTGTAATTAACTTGGACATTACATCAAATTAAAAAATAGATAGATATCAATACATTCATATATTTATACATAATAATCTGAAATGCATGAATATAATTCATATATTAAATATAAAACGTTTTCAGTTATTAGTACATGATATTTTGTATTAATTATATTTCTTAATTATATTTAACAATATTTGAATTACAACTTCGTTAGTTTAATAGAGTAAACTTAATTTTCTTTGCTTATTTGTATTTCACATAAGTTTTATAAGGATTAATTAACAACTTTTCCCTGGAGCTACTTACAACTTCTTCCTGGAGCTACTTACAACTTCCTCCTGGAGCTACTTACAACTTCCTCCTGGAGCTACTTACAACTTCCTCCTGGAGCTACTTACAACTTCCTCCTGGAGCTACTTACAACTTCCTCCTGGAGCTACTTACAACTTCCTCCTGGAGCTACTTACAACTTCCTCCTGGAACTACTTACAACTTCCTCCTGGAGCTACTACACACTTCCCTCCTGGAGCTACTACAACTTCCTCCTGGAGCTACTTACAACTTCCTCCTGGAGCTACTTACAACTTCCTCCTGGAGCTACTTACAACTTCCTCCTGGAGCTTCTTACAACTTCCTCCTGGAGCTCCTTCCTCCTGGACTCTAACTTCCTCCTGGAGCTACTTACAACTTCCTCCTGGAGCTACTACAACTTCCTCCTGGAGCTACTCAACTTCCTCCTGGAGCTACACAACTTCCTCCTGGAGCTACTTACAACTTCCTCCTGGAGCTCTTAAACTTCCTCCTGGAGCTACTTACAACTTCCTCCTGGAGCTACTTACAACTTCCTCCTGGAGCTACTTACAACTTCCTCCTGGAGCTACTTACAACTTCCTCCTGGAGCTACTTACAACTTCCTCCTGGAGCTACTTACAACTTCCTCCTGGAGCTACCTTCCTGGAGCTACTTACAACTTCCTCCTGGAGCTACTTACAACTTCCTCCTGGAGCTACTTACAACTTCCTCCTGGAGCTACTTACAACTTCCTCCTGGAGCTCACTTCCGACAACTTCCTCCTGGAGCTACTTACAACTTCCTCCTGGAGCTACTAACTTTGAGCTTTACAACTTCCTCCTGGAGCTACTTACAACTTCCTCCTGGAGCTACTTACAACTTCCTCCTGGAGCTTCTTACAACTTCCTCCTGGAGCTCCTGGAGCTACTTACAACTTCCTCCTGGAGCTACTTACAACTTCCTCCTGGAGCTACTTACAACTTCCTCCTGGAGTTACTTACAACTTCCTCCTGGAGCTACTTACAACTTCCTCCTGGAGCTACTTACAACTTCCTCCTGGAGCTACTTACAACTTCCTCCTGGAGCTACTTACAACTTCCTCCTGGAGCTACTTACAACTTCCTCCTGGAGCTACTTACAACTTCCTCCTGGAGCTACTTAACTTCCTCCTGGAGCTACTTACAACTTCCTCCTGGAGCTACTTACAACTTCCTCCTGGAGCTACTTACAACTTCCTCCTGGAGCTTCTTAAACTTCCTCCTGGAGCTACTACAACTTCCTCCTGGAGCTACTTACAACTTCCTCCTGGAGCTACTACAACTTCCTCCTGGAGCTACTTACAACTTCCTCCTGGAGTTCTTACAACTTCCTCCTGGAGCTACTTACAACTTCCTCCTGGAGCTCAACTTCCTCCTGGAGCTACTCAACTTCCTCCTGGAGTCTAACTTCCTCCTGGTACACACTTCCTCCTGGAGCTACTTACAACTTCCTCCTGGAGTCTTACAACTTCCTCCTGGAGCTACTTACAACTTCTCTCTGGAGCTTTCAACTTCTCCTGGGCTACTACACTTCCTCCTGGAGCTACTACAACTTCCTCCTGGGCTACTACAACTTCTCCTGGACTACTTACACTTCCTCCTGGAGCTACTTACAACTTCCTCCTGGAGCTACTTACAACTTCCTCCTGGAGCTACTTACAACTTCCTCCTGGAGCTACTTACAACTTCCTCCTGGAGCTACTTACAACTTCCTCCTGGAGCTACTAACAACTTCCTCCTGGAGCTACTTACAACTTCTTCCTGGAGCTACTTACAACTTCCTCCTGGAGCTACTTACAACTTTCCCTCCTGGAGCTACTTACAACTTCCTCCTGGAGCTACTTACAACTTCCTCCTGGAGCTACTTACAACTTCCTCTGGAGCTACTTACAACTTCCTCCTGGAGCTACTTACAACTTCTCTCCTGGAGCTACTTACAACTTCCTCCTGGACTACTACAACTTCCTCCTGGAGCTACTTACAACTTCTTCCTGGAGCTACTTACAACTTCCTCCTGGAGATACTTACAACTTCCTCCTGGAGTTACTTACAACTTCTTCCTGGAGCTACTTACAACTTCCTCCTGGAGCTACTTACAACTTCCTCCTGGAGCTACTTACAACTTCCTCCTGGAGCTACTTACAACTTCCTCCTGGAGCTACTTACAACTTCCTCCTGGAGCTCTACCTTCCTCCTGGAGCTACTTACAACTTCCTCCTGGAGCTACTACAACTTCCTCCTGGAGCTACTTACAACTTCCTCCTGGAGCTACTTACAACTTCCTCCTGGAGCTACTACAACTTCCTCCTGGAGCTACTTACAACTTCCTCCTGGAGCTACTACAACTTCCTCCTGGAGCTACTTACAACTTCCTCCTGGAGCTACTTACAACTTCCTCCTGGAGCTACTACAACTTCCTCCTGAGCTACTTACAACTTCCTCCTGGAGCTACTTACAACTTCCTCCTGGAGCTACTACAACTTCCTCCTGGAGCTACTTACAACTTCTCCTGAGCTACTACAACTTCCTCCTGGAGCTACTTACAACTTCCTCCTGGAGCTACTTACAACTTCCTCCTGGAGCTACTTACAACTTCCTCCTGGAGCTACTTACAACTTCCTCCTGGAGCTACTACAACTTCCTCCTGGAGCTTACTTGACAACTTCCTCCTGGAGCTACTTACAACTTCCTCCAGGAGCTACTTACAACTTCCTCCTGGAGCTACTTCTACAACTTCCTCCTGGAGCTACATTTACAACTTCCTCCTGGAGCTACTTACAACTTCCTCCTGGAGCTACTTACAACTTCCTCCTGGAGCTACTTACAACTTCCTCCTGGAGCTACTTACAACTTCCTCCTGGAGCTACTTACAACTTCCTCCTGGAGCTACTTACAACTTCCTCCTGGAGCTACTTACAACTTCCTCCTGGAGCTACTTACAACTTCCTCCTGGAGCTACTTACAACTTCCTCCTGGAGCTACTTACAACTTCCTCCTGGAGCTACTTACAACTTCCTCCTGGAGCTACTTACAACTTCTCCTGGAGCTACTTACAACTTCCTCCTGGAGCTACTTACAACTTCCTCCTGGAGCTACTTACAACTTCCTCCTGGAGCTACTTACAACTTCCTCCTGGAGCTACTTACAACTTCCTCCTGGAGCTACTTACAACTTCCTCCTGGAGCTACTTACAACTTCCTCCTGGAGCTACTTACAACTTCCTCCTGGAGCTACTTACAACTTCCTCCTGGAGCTACTTACTTCCTCCTGGAGCTACTTACAACTTCCTCCTGGAGCTACTTACAACTTCCTCCTGGAGCTACTCACTTCTCCTGAGCTACTTCAACTTCCTGGAGCTACTTACAACCTCGGGCCTCCTTCTCCTGGAGCTACTTACAACTTCCTCCTGGAGCTACTTACAACTTCCTCCTGGAGCTACTTACAACTTCTTCCTGGAGCTACTTACAACTTCCTCCTGGAGCTACTTACAACTTCCTCCTGGAGCTACTTACAACTTCCTCCTGGAGTTACAACTTCCTCCTGGAGCACTACAACTTCCTCCTGGAGCTACTTACAACTTCCTCTTGGAGCTATTAACAACTTCCTCCTGGAGCTACTTACAACTTATTCCTGGAGCTACTTACAACTTATTCCTGGAGCTACTTACAACTTCCTCCTGGAGCTACTAACAACTTCCTCCTGGAGCTACTAACAACTTCCTCCTGGAGCTACTTACAACTTCTTCCTGGAGCTACTTACAACTTCCTCCTGGAGCTACTTACAACTTCCTCCTGGAGCTACTTACAACTTCCTCCTGGAGCTACTACAACTTCTTCCTGGAGCTACTTACAACTTCTTCCTGGAGCTACTTACAACTTCTTCCTGGAGCTACTTACAACTTCCTCCTGGAGCTACTTACAACTTCCTCCTGGAGCTACTTACAACTTCCTCCTGGAGCTACTTACAACTTCCTCCTGGAGCTACTTACAACTTCTTCCTGGAGCTACTTACAACTTCTTCCTGGAGCTACTTACAACTTCCTCCTGGAGCTACTACAACTTCCTCCTGGAGCTACTTACAACTTCCTCCTGGAGCTACTTACAACTTCCTCCTGGAGCTACTTACAACTTCCTCCTGGAGCTACTTACAACTTCCTCTTTATAAAGAAATATTCATTGTTTCACTGGTTGTCTTGTAACTTCATCTTTTAGTGTTAGTACGACTGACGAGGTTGAATGATAAATCAATGTAAAGTGTCACAGGTTTTCTACCTAAATGTTTTTATAGGTTAAATGATATTCATTAATGTAAGTTTGTGTGAGATATTAACGAGACGTGTTGGCCAGGCTGCTGCACCAGCCTCTGGTAATATTATTTTTGTCACTAGATCACCTCTCCCGAATTGGTATTTTTTTTTGGGGGGGATGATCAATGTCTTTTTTCTGTCATTTAAGACATCTCTTACTATTGTAAAAATATATTTTTTGATAGGATACATAATTAGGCTTTCGAATATGTTGGAAAGCAATCCTTAATATAGAATTTTCTATTGAACGTATGACTTCCACTGCTGGAAGAATACTCTTGAAACGGCCGTTCCTTCTGAACCCGTATTATTATAATCATAACTAAGCGATAAACCCAAAAGGGTCACACAGTTCTGAACCCATGCTGACTTCAGTTACGTCTGTGTAATAAGTTCTAGTTTCTCATTGCATTATTTTTGCTTGCAGACTAAAATATATTAATCTCATTACTCTACTCAAATCTAACTTTGGTATCAGCCTGTGTCTGTGAAACACATCAACTAAATATATTTTAGATAAGTTTACAATAATTTAATAATAAACAAACACAATGAATTATATATTTTTCGTTAGGTTCAGAATTATTTTTGCGAAATTATTGCATACATAAATTTTCGCTTGCCTTATTCGGCAAGAAGAGAGTTGCTATAAAAGCCAAAATCGCAAGAACATCAATTAATAATAGTTAAAGTTCAAGACATATGGTGCTAGGGTTGCAAATGTATATTACAGCAAGATATCACTGCAAAATACAGCAGTACTGGAGACATAACAATGATACAAACCAGCCAGCCAGTGCAGGTGGCTGCCAGCCAGTTTGCAGCAGTGGCTGCCAGCCAGGTGCAGTAACAGTTGCTGCCAGCCAGGTTGCAGAGTGGCTGCCAGCCAGGTTGCAGCGTGGCTGCCAGCCAGGTTGCAGTGGCTGCCAGCCAGGTTGCAGCAGTGGCTGCCAGCCAGGTTGCAGCAGTGGCTGCCAGCCAGGTTGCAGCAGTGGCTGCCAGCCAGGTTGCAGTAGGTGGTGTCAGCCAGGTTGAGCAGTGGCTGCCAGCCAGGTGCAGTGGCTGCCAGCCAGTTGCAGCAGTGGCTGCCAGCCAGGTTGCAGCAGTGGCTGCCAGCCAGTTTGCGAGTGGCTGCCAGCCAGGTGCAGCAGTGGCCAGCAGGTTGCAGCAGTGGCTGCAGCCAGGTGGCAGTGGCTGCCAGCCAGGTGCAGCAGTGCCAGCCAGGTTGCAGCAGGCTGCCAGCCAGGTGCGCAGTGGCTGCCAAATCTTTACCAACAGCTGGAGACTATCATGATGGTCGCCTTTATTACTCCGAGATTTACTGATTTATTTGGTTTTATTATGGACAGTGTTACTTGTATTAATATTTTATAAGGGGATATAAGTGAAAATGAGAAAAGTGGGATCCTGGGAAATGTTAAGTGAATGTGTTAGCAATGTTGAGTCATGCAAAATAATTGCTTGGGTGACATGAATAATCAGTGTGGGAGAGACACTGTTGTGGAAGGTACAGTGGGAAAGTTTGAAGTGCTTGATGTAAATAATAATGTGGAACCTTTACCTCAACAACACAGCAAGGATGTTAACATACAAGAACAGTAAAGTAATGCAGAAAAACGTTATGGCAACACGCAAGAACAGTACAGAAACTTAAAATAAATACAGTAACACAGAAGAAAATTACTACTGTAACATGCAAGGACTGCATACTAACATATAAATATTAGTCTATTGCCAGCTCTTTATCGCAAACAATGAATATGTCAAAATTGTGATTGATCGAGTGATGGAAGAGACAAAATATAAGTAATAAAGAACTGGCTAGAAAAATACCTCATAATAACAAAAGAACAACACAAAACAGTACAGTACAGTAACACAAAAGAACAATACAGTAACACACAAGAAAAGTACAATAACATACAAGAACAATACAAGATGACGACAATACATAAAACAGCAGTATTGAACATTATGATAGAGTTGTACTGGCCAGGTTGTAACATCCTCACCAGTAATCCCTTTTGTCGAGATGTTGACTCTCACAGTGTGAAGATCTTATTTTCTTTCCCTAGTTTTTTGTTGTTGTGTTTATGAATATTTTTCTCAATATAGTGAAGGTGAGAGAAGTGAAGACATGAAAATTTAAAAAGTGAGAGAGATACTAATATTTAATAATTCATAAGTGTTTTTTTTTTGCTGTATCCAGTACAAGATTCTCTCAATTACTTCGTTATATCTTCACATTTATCATTAAGGATATCTACAAAACACAGCATTTCCCATCCAGGTTATTCAGAATTCTATTAAAATATATAATATAATTTAAATACAAACAGGAAATCACATAAAAAAACAAAAACACTAAAAAACACTGCAAAATCACAGTCATCTCTTTAAATCACAAATCATTACTGCAAATCACAAATCATCACCGCAAGTCATTGATTATAACTATACATCACAAATTGATCGTAGTGAGGTGAGGTCATGGCGAATTGAGGTCATACTCTTTAATAATATACTATATATACTATAGACCAGATACAATCATAAGAATGTTTGCACACATGTGAGGGACAAAGGGGTTGGATATATTAAGAATTGAACGTTTGCTGGGAAAATTATTTTATATATATTCTAGAGGCCTGGTCTCAGACGGGGCCTCAGGGGGCGTTGACCTCCGAAAACCCTCGATCGAGAACGTATTGGACTGCTACCTAAGTTGTGACGATGAGATTGGGGGTCAGTTAGATGTGACTTGCTATTGCTGATACATATATAGTGTGTTTATTCATATGTGGACGATTATATATATATATATATATATATATATATATATATATATATATATATTTCAAAGTCGAAATAAAGGAAACTGATAACTTTTTTGCAGCAGATTTCTTGGTGCGAAGACAGAGTCACATACGGACACAAATATAAACAATAAGTGAAAACAAAAGAAAAATAACGAACAGCGTTTGTCCCTGCCTTTGTTTCTGGTACAGTTCACAACTGCTGGACACAGTGTTAAATACAATTCCAAAATATTGTTTAATTTGAATAAAATATTAGTGTTTGTCCATTGGCTGCTGATTATACCAAAATTGTGATTGATCGAGTGATGGAAAAGACAAAATATAAGTAAAGAAGAACTGGCAAGGTTTAGAAAGAGGAAGGTATGCATCAACATAATTTTGCAAACGTTCAATAAATAGAAAAGCGAATTGTTACAAAAGACATCGCGGTTGTTACCAGAGTTGCTAAAGTACAAATGAATAAAAACAGCAGCATCGAAGATTCTGCTGAAATCGTTTTTTGTCAGTAAAGGAGATTTTTTTTTAGGTTGTATGAGAGTGATGGAGTTCCTGTGAAATGTTACTTGAAACTTTTGAGAATTTTGAGTCAACATAATTGTTTTGGGAAACATGAATACCATTGTGGGAGACACTGTTGTGGAAGATGTTGCAGGAAAATACAGGAATCAGTTAAAATATACGCTAAAGAACGTCTTTATTTACGTTTTATTTCCTGTGCAATAGATATCAGATGTTAGAGAATGACGAGAGAAATATATGTGTGGTGGTTATCGTGTGTGAATGTACTTGTGAACGTTCGTGTTTACCTGTGGATGTTTCAGTGTCTTCCATATAGGAAAATGATGCATTTCAACAAAAAATAAAGATGATAACACGGAGACACATCTATACTCGATAAAACGTTCAATCATACGCTTATAAAGCTGCAAGAGTGAAAAAAAAACAAAAATTAACTTGAACACTTAATGAAACATTAATAGAAGTCCAAGATTTTTACAAAGTAACTTCACCTTGGTGGCCATGTTGGGTGGCAGCTTGGTCTTGTCTAGTTGGTCTACTGTTAGTGGCTGTCTTGGTGGGTGTAATTACAGGACGCAGTTTTCTGTGTGTCCCCTCCTGTAATTCCAACCACCTGGACAGTCTCGGCAGTAGACCAGCTAGACAAGACCAAGTTAACATCCAACAAGGTCACTGGGGAGGGGCCAACACATACACAACACAAACACACACAACACACACCACCCGCCCAACCACCCACCTGGGAAAGTGAGGAAAGGAGATCATCTGAGGGGACACAGATGAACTTCTGGACACACGGTTGACATCCGGGGGCCCACGGATGGAGATCTGGAAACATGATCGACACCTAGTAAGGCATTTGATAGAGTACCGCACCAGAGACTGTTAAAGAAAGTGGCAGCTCATGGCATTGGGGAAAAAGAGCTGTCATGGATCGAGTCATGGCTCACCAATAGGAAGCAGAGTGTGAAATGGGGTTAAATCCGAATGGGGACTTGTAACAAGTGGTGTTCCACAGGGATCAGTCTTAGGCCCGTTGTTATTTATAATATATATCAATGACCTTGACGAGGGAATTACTAGTGACATGAGCAAATTCGCCGACGACACGAAGATAGGTAGGATAATTGATTCAAACATAGATGTCATAGAACTTCAGGAAGATTTAGACAAACTTAATTCGTGGTCAGAAAAGTGGCAGCTGCAGTTCAATGTAGATAAATGCAAGGTTCTGAAGCTCGGGAGTGTCCATAACCCAAGCACTTATAAGTTAAATAACGTAGAACTTAGCCATACAGATTGCGAGGAATTGGGGGTGATGGTAAGCAGCAACCTTAAACCAAGACAGCAATGCCTAAGCGTACGTAATAAGGCAAATAGATTACTGGGATTTATATCAAGAAGTGTTAGCAACAGAAGTCCAGAGGTTATATTACAGCTTTATACATCATTAGTAAGGCCTCACCTAGATTACGCAGCTCAGTTCTGGTCTCCATATTACAGAATGGACATAAATTCGTTAGAAAACATTCAGCGTAGAATGACTAAATTAATACATAGCATTAGAAATCTCCCTTACGAAGAAAGATTGAAGACCCTTAAATTACATTCACTTGCAAGACGTAGAATGAGGGGAGACATGATCGAGGTATACAAGTGGAAAATGGGTATTAACAAAAGGGATATAAATAAGGTCTTGAGGGTATCTCTCCAAGAGAGAACCCGCAATAATGGATTCAAGTTAGATAAGTTTAGATTTAGAAAGGATATAGGAAAGTATTGGTTTGGAAATAGGGTAGTTGATGAGTGGAACAGTCTGCCTAGTAGAGTTATTGAAGCTAGGACCTTGGGTAGTTTCAAATTTAGGTTGGATAAATTCATGAGTGAGAGGGGTTGGATTTGAGTGTTATGGTCACTGTCAGGCACACGTCTTCAATAGAGCCAGCAAGATATAGAGCTGTGTGGAAAGCGAAGAGAGGGAGGGAGAGGGGGAGTAAGGGAAGAGAGGGAGGTAGAGTGACAGCAAGGGAAGAGAGGGAGGGAGAGGGGGAGTAAGGGAAGAGAGAGAGGGAGAATGGGAGTAAGGGAAGAGAGGGAGGGAGAATGGGAGTAAGGGAAGAGAGGGAGGGAGAATGGAGTAAGGGAAGAGAGGGAGGGAAGAGGGAGTAAGGAAGAGAAGGAGGGAGAGTGAGAGTAAGGGAGAGAGAGGGAGAGTGAGAGTAAGGAAAGAGGAGGGAGAGTGAGAGTAAGGAAGAGAGGGAGAGTGGGAGTAAGAGAAGAGAGGGAGGGTGAGAGTAAGAGAAGAGAGGGAGGGAGAGTGAGAGTAAGAGTAGAGGGAGGGAGAGTGAGAGTAAAGGGAAAGAGTGTAGGTGGGAGTGTTAAATGGTGCAGCAAAGACAGTCAATACGTGGCTACATAAGAGTCAATGTAGCAGCATTTGATGCAGCAGACCTCAACCAAGTAGACACTGTGTAAGACAGAGAAGAGCAAGCTGGATAATGTTTAGGGAAGAGAAGTGCAAGTTGGATAATGTTTAGGGAAGAGAAGTGCAAGTTGGATAATGTTTAGGGAAGAGAAGTGCAAGTTGGATAATGTTTAGGGAAGAGAAGTGCAAGTTGGATAATGTTTAGTGAAGAGAAGTGCATGTTGGATAATGTTTAGGGAAGAGAAGTGCAAGTTGGATAATGTTTAGGGAAGAGAAGTGCAAGTTGGATAATGTTTAGGGAAGAGAAGTGCATGTTGGATAATGTTTAGGAAAGAGAAGTGCATGTTGGATAATGTTTAGGAAGAGAAGAGCAAGTGGATAATGTTTAGGAAGAAAGTGAAGTTGGATAATGTTTAGGAAGAGAAGTGCAAGTTGGATAATGTTTAGGAAGAGAAGTGCAAGTTGGATAATGTTTAGGAAGAGAAGTGGTGGATAATGTTTAGGGAAGAGAAGTGCAAGTTGATAATGTTTAGGGAAGAGAAGTGCAAGTTGGATAATGTTTAGGAAGAGAAGTGCATGTTGGATAATGTTTAGGAAGAAAGTGAAGTTGGATAATGTTTAGGAAAGAAGTGCAAGTTGGATAATGTTTAGGGAAGAGAAGTGCAAGTTGGATAATGTTTAGGGAAGAGAAGTGCATGTTGGATAATGTTTAGGGAAGAGAAGTGCAAGTTGGATAATGTTTAGGGAAGAGAAGTGCATGTTGGATAATGTTTAGGGAAGAGAAGTGCATGTTGGATAATGTTTAGGGAAGAGAAGTGCATGTTGGATAATGTTTAGGGAAGAGAAGTGCAAGTTGGATAATGTTTAGGGAAGAGAATGAAAGGGAATAGGTGAAGAGAGAAAGTAGGAATTGGGAGATGGAGGGAGAAGAGGGAGATGGAGGAGAAGAGGGAGACGGAGGAGAAGAGGGAGACGGAGGGAGAAGAGGGAGATGGAGGGAGAAGAGGGAGATGGAGAAGAGGGAGATAGAGGAGAAGAGTAGAGATGAAGGGAGAAGAGAGATGGAGAGACAAGAGGGAGATGGAGGGAGAAGAGGGAGACGGAGGGAGAAGAGGGAGATGGAGGGAGAAGAGGGAGATGGAGGGAGAAGAGGGAGATGGAGGGAGAAGAGGAGATGGAGGAAGAGGAGATGGAGGAGAAGAGGGAGACGGAGGGAGAAGAGGGAGACGGAGGGAGAAGAGGGGATATGGAGAGGAGAAGAGGGAGATGGAGGGAAAGAGGGAGATGGAGGGAGAAGAGTAGAGATGAAGGAGAAAAGAGATGGAGAGACAAGAGGAGATGGAGGGAGAAGATGGGAGATGGAGGGAGAAGATGGGAGATGGAGGGAGAAGAGGGAGATGGAGGAGAAGAGGGGAGATGGAGGAAGAGGGGAGATGGAGGGAGAAGATAGATGAAGGGAGAAGAGGGGAGATGGAGGAAGAGGGGAGATGGAGGAAGAGGAGATATAGGAAGAGGGGAGATGGAGGAAGAGGGGAGATGGAGGTAGAGGGGAGATGGAGGAAGAGAGGAGATGGAGGAAGAGGAGATGGAGGAAGAGGAGATGGAGGAAGAGGAGATGGAGGAAGAGGGGAGATGGAGGGAGAAGAGGGGAGATGGAGGGAGAAGAGGGAGATGGAGGGAGAAGAGGGGAGATGGAGGGAGAAAGAGGGAGATGGAGGGAGAAGGGGAGATGGAGGGAGAAGAGGGAGATGGAGGAGAAGAGGGAGATGGAGGGAGAAGAGGGAGATGGAGGGAGAAGAGGGAGATGGAGGGAGAAGAGGGAGATGGAGGGAGAAGAGGAGGAGATGGAGGGAGAAGAGGGGAGATGGAGGGAGAAGAGGGAGATGGAGGAAGAGGGAGATGGAGGAAGAGGGAGATGGAGGGAGAAGAGGGAGATGGAGGAAGAGGGAGATGGAGGGAGAAGAGGGAGATGGAGGGAGAAGAGGGAGATGGAGGGAGAAGAGGGAGATGGAGGGAGAAGAGGGAGATGGAGGGAGAAGAGGGAGATGGAGGGAGAAGAGGGGAGATGGAGGGAGAAGAGGGGAGATGGAGGGAGAAGAGGGGAGATGGAGGGAGAAGAGGGAGATGGAGGGAGAAGAGGGGAGATGGAGGGAGAAGAGGGGAGATGGAGGGAGAAGAGGGAGATGGAGGGAGAAGAGGGAGATGGAGGAAGAGGGAGATGGAGGGAGAAGAGGGAGATGGAGGAGAAAGAGGGAGATGGAGGGAGAAGAGGGAGATGGAGGAGAAGAGAGATGGAGGAAGAGGAGAGATGGAGGAGAAGAGAAGATGGAGAGAAGAGAGAAGATGGAGGGAGAAGAGAGAAGATGGAGGGAGAAGAGAGAAGATGGAGGGAGAAGAGAGGAGATGGAAGAAGAGAGATGGAAGGAGAAGAGGGGAGATGGAGGGAGAAGAGAGAAGATGGAGGGAGAAGAGAGAAGACGAAGGGAGAAGAGGGGAGATGGGAGAGAGAAGAGGGAGATGGGAAAGAGAGGAGAGGGAAGATGAGAGAGACAGGAGAGAGGAGAGGCGTAAAAGTGGGAAAGGGGGGACACGTTACACAGGAAATAAAAGGTACATTTCAGCAGTCTTCAACACAGGAGGGATGTGGGTGGCCTTACTGTTATGTACAAGGCCAACATTGTCAAAGTACCACACTTGGCTCCACTTCGAGGACAGCGAGAAGCAAGCTTCTATACCACAAGACGGGCAGGAAGCAGCAACTTCACTCTGGGTGTACCCTTCTCCAGAACATCACTTCATCTGAGATCATTTATACCCAGGATGACTCGAGTCTAGAACACATTCGTACAACATTATGATGTCAACGAGATAAAGTCGGTTGATCAAATGAAAATGCTGACCCATAGATGGCTCTAATTTCATCCTGTTCCCTATTTGTATGTTTCATACCAATAAAATTGCTTTTAAATGAGCTGATGTAGGTAACAGCTCTTAGCTTGTCAATAAAGCTATGGTTTATTTTTTTTTCCCTTTGTACGATTTCATTAAATTTTTTACCACAGATTCTAGGCATGTCATAGTGTATCCAGTATAAGTTGCATCAAGATCGATCCTTTAGGTCGGCCACGTCGGGTGGCCACAACTGGGGTGGCCAAGGAAGGGTCGAGTACGTCTGGGGTGGCCCAAGAGGGGCCAGCCAAAGCTGGGGTGGCCACATCTGGGGTGACCACATCTGGGATGGCAACATCTGGGGTGGCCACATCTGGGATGGCCACATCTGGGGTGGCCACATCTGGGATGGCCACATCTGGGGTGGCCACATCTGGGATGGCCACATCTGGGGTGGCCACACTGGTTCTGTTACGCTTTCTTTTTCTTGGTTGAGAAGACGTTTCTAAGACTGAAATATCCAACAATTCACTAGTAGAGAACGAGGTTGGGTCTTGTGAGGATTGTGGTGTTGATGGCGTCGTATCACATGCTCCCACCACCTGTCTCGCTTCTTCCTTCTTTGCTTCTCTAGCTCTCTGCATTACTTCTAAGCTTGACGCTTATCTTGTAAGAGAATTTCCTCTTGTTGTAAGGCATTGTGTGTAAAAAATGCGTAGAATATGGGGTAAAAATGACGCGTACCACGCACAGTTGCCGTCACTCAGAGCAACGTACCACCTCTTCTCTCTGACTCTTGGTCGGCACTGAGGTTGTGCTGGAGAGTACCTCTACCAACAGCCACCCTGAGTGTTGCCAACTAGTATTTTGAAGAATTTAGCACAAAAACGTAAAAAAAAATACTAAAAAAAAATACTAGAAATGGCAACAAGTATACTACTGTCATGGTGCGTGTGAAACTAATGACGCAATTACCTCATTTATTATAATTACGATAACTACTCATTGAATTATCGTACAGACACGAGACATACATCAAAATGTTGCCAGATTATTGAGCTATTTTTCGGTAAGATTAACTCATTTTTTTTCGACTTTTTTGGTATCATTCAGCTCTCGACGCTACAAAGGCTGCTCTAAACGTCTGTTTCAAAAACTTGGAGATGTGCCATGATAATGTCACAGAGGCTATTCGGTCCTTCCAGCCCTTTAATGAAGATAGAAAGTCTGCTCTTCTCTTTACTTCAGTATTTCATTATTCAGCTCTATGGAGGAGATACGAGTTCTTGGACCTTCACTCTTCAGAATGTAGAGATGATTCCACCGGCTGGGAATGCTGTGTACCACCACTGTTAGTTACCATTTTGTCCTAGGCACATGTCAATTAGACACTAGGCCTGTTGTATGTATGTGTGTGTGTGTGTGTGTGTGTAAGGAAACACTTCGAAATGTTTCTGCCCCACCGGGAATTGAACCCGGCCCCTCCGTGTATTAAGGTGTCTGCCCATGATCACTGCTGTGAGAACCAGACCTTTGTCTACATGGTTGCAAAAGAGTTCCAGAGGTGTTCGAGGGAATGGTAAAGTGTGATTGTTGAAAACTATATAGTCTTGCAGTTGCAACAAGGGCTACCCTGCACAACCAGGAGCTGTTGAAGCGTGATTGTCGAAAACCATGTAGTCAATCTTGCAGTTGCAACAAGTAGGGGATACCCTGCACAATCAGGTGCTGGTAAAGTGTGGTTGTTGAAACCCATGTAGTCAATCTTGCAACTGATACACGAAGGAGCTATCCTGCACAAACCTCTCCAAATGTCTGTGCAAAATCTTAACTATGACTTCTATAATATTATGGCTGCCAGCTAAAATAACAACTGCTTCAATTGCTACTGAAAATATGACTTTTATTCCTTTTTTCTGTATCATAATTCATTAAAACTATCAAAAATGTCTCAAAAATGTTCGTTTTTAAGCTTTGTTTAATATATACTCGCCAGCATACCTGTGGCAGGAAATTTCTATCTTAAAAACATTTATGTGCTTCAAAAATATTTAATAAAAAAAATAATAGTGAATCTGATTCCTCATATGTATGTGTTGCTAACATAGGTATGGCAGTGGAAGCATGTAATTTTTATAGGCCTATGGGGTTTCAGGGATCTCCTTTAGACCTTAACGGAAATATTTTTTACCTCCGTTTGGGATCAGAGATCTGAAAAAGATCCTGGGTAATTTAACACGTCTAAATCAATGGTTTTTCAACTTTTTGACACCTGCGCACCCGTAAAATAGGAAAAATATTTCGCGGACCGCTAAGGCAGAAAAACCATTATTTATATATAAAAGTGAAGTATTTTTTTATTTTGTGCATAAGTTTTTTAATTTAATAATATAAAATACAAGTTCTATAGCTACATAAAATAACCAAAAACCGAACTGTAAACGGAAATGCTAATAATATTTAATAATAGAATGTTTTGAAATTTTGAGAAAGCAATATGTAATTCAAATTTTTATTATTATTTAATTCAAGCAAAATTAGTGGGAACTCTGCTGCTGCTTCTTCTTTCCTAGAATATTTAAAAACCGTGGCTCCAGCCGTGGCTCCAGCAGTGGCTCCAGCCGTGGCTCCAGCCGTGGCTTCAGCCGTGGCTCCAGCCGTGGCTCCAGCCTTGGCTCCAGCCGTGGCTCCAACTTTGCTTATGACAGACGAAGCTCTGCATTGACATCCATTCGGTTTCTCTGGTTTTTATCACTGATATGGCTGAAACAGTCTTTTCACACAAATAAATAGAAAATACGACCCAAAATTTAATAGTTCTGTGTGTAATCTTTCCAAAAAGTCCAGTGGCTTATCTGTAAGATCGCTATGCTTTGAATGCAAATGAAGAGCAAGTTTGGAAGGTTTCATAGCCTCATTTGATAGAATTTCGGAACACACAATGATCGTTGAGATAGCTCACTGCTAGCGGATACAGTCAAAGCAAGCTTTAAGAGGCACCATTTTTCCACTATAATCTACCTTGTCCATAATTACTATCGCATTTGCTTTGTTTGTTTCGTAAGGTGAAGTCCAGGATCTTTATTTAATTCATGGTATAACTTAACAAATCTTTGAGGACAATTGTGTTGTAGAGGTTTGAGCTTTGTTCAGACCTCTACAACACAATTGGTGGTGAGGTGATGGTGGTGAGGCTGAGAGGGAAGTTCTTCTCTCCTAGCTGGACCAGGTTTCCAGGCTTCACCATGGTGGTGAGGGTGGGAGGGAAGTTCTCTCCTGGCTGGACCAAGTTTCCAGGCTTCACCGTGGTGGTGAGGGTGGGAGGGAAGTTCTCTGCTGGCTGGACCAGGTTTCCAGGATTCACCATGGTGGTGAGGCTGGGAGGGAAGTTCTCTCCTGGCTGGACCAGGTTTCCAGGCTTCACCGTGGTGGTGAGGCTGGGAGGGAAGTTCTCTCCTGGCTGGACCAGGTTTCCAGGCTTCACCGTGGTGGTGAGGCTGGGAGGGAAGTTCTCTCCTGGCTGGACCAGGTTTCCAGGCTTCACCATGGTGGTGAGGCTGGGAGGGAAGTTCTCTCCTGGCTGGACCAGGTTTCCAGGCTTCACCGTGGTGGTGAGGCTGGGAGGGAAGTTCTTCTCTCCTGGCTGGACCAGGTTTCCAGGCTTCACCGTGGTGGTGAGGCTGGGAGGGAAGTTCTCTCCTCGCTGGACCAGGTTTCCAGGCTTCACCATGGTGGTGAGGCTGGGGGAAGTTCTTCTCTCTTGGCTGGACCAGGTTTCCAGGCTTCACCGTGGTGGTGAGGGTGGGAGGGAAGTTCTCTCCTGGCTGGACCAGGTTTCCAGGCTTCACCATGGTGGTGAGGCTGGGAGGGAAGTTCTTCTCTCTTGGCTGGACCAGGTTTCCAGGCTTCACTGTGGTGGTGAGGGTGGGAGGGAAGTTCTCTGCTGGCTGGACCAGGTTTCCAGGCTTCACCGTGGTGGTGAGGCTGGGAGGGAAGTTCTCTCCTGGCTGGACCAGGTTTCCAGGCTTCACCGTGGTGGTGAGGGTGGGAGGGAAGTTCTCTCCTGGCTGGACCAGGTTTCCAGGCTACCCGGGTGGATGTATTTACAGGGAGCTGATTTTTGAGCGTTCTTCGCTGTTATTACGTCTAACTTTTAAATAATGATATTAAACTACTTGTGTTGTAATATCATATATGGACAGTGTTGCATGGAGTTGCCAAGTTAAGTTGCTTAGTGAGGAAATGCTGTGTTTGGGGTTCACAGCTCTCAGTGTTAATATGAGTGTAGAGCACAGTATTATACACTTTTAAATAGTGCTCAGAGTGTATGTGAGTGTAGAACACATTATTATACATTGTTAAATAGTCCTAAGAGTGTATGTGAGTGTAGAACACATTATTACACTTATTAAAGAGTGTTGTGAGTGTAGAATATATTATTACACTTATTAAAGAGTGTTAAGATTGATCAATTAATAATTTAATAAAGATCAACACATAAAAACGATGTTCCGATAAATGTTTATTCTTCAACCTGTCTTTTCTTTTCTGTTATAAACTGTGCACTGCACAACCTGTTTTTACTCTCATTAATATTGAGAATTTTACTCATAATGAGAGAGAACAATATTACTGAGACCTGATGTGCTGTAGTTAATTAATAGTTTAAAAGTAATCATCTATTCAATAATCATGTCTCTGTATCGACTGTGGGTATTGAGCTAAAACCCAGGTTTTAGATTTTCATGAGTTTTACAAGTGCTGGCGAACATTGCCCTTCTTGACACTCAATAAACCAAAGATTCGACAAAAAAATTGATGATAACAATATAATACTTGATATATATGCAGGGCTTCTACAGTCTCTAATGTAGTGATGAGGATAGTGAAGCTTAGAAAATACTTGTTCGATGAGGGAACATTCTTCCTCAAGGAATTCACTACTACAGATTCGGAGGCAGGAAGGAAGAAGCTTATGATTATGCCACGTTTAGTTTTGGTGTTGTGGTGAGATTACAAGTGGAGAAGATCCTGCTGGCTGGTCGGTTTTCGGTAGATTTTAAAACGAAGCTTTTACAACATAGCTGAACCTCCTGCCAGGAAACTTCTTCAATGTTATCCTAAACAGCAACAAGCCTACTGGCCCATGCTGGGCAGGTCTGTCTCAGATCCAATCTCTTGTCAGCAATTAACTTCAACATTCTCCACCTGACCCTTCACAATTTTTTTTTTTGTCCTGTTAGCCGCGATGACAACTGCGGGTATAAAATAACTCCGCAAGGACGACTGGCCTTTCTTGCTCTTCACCTGTGTCTCGTAGTGTAGATCTTCCCGGGGGGCTAAACAGCATAAGCTACCCACCCCTTGCATGTGACGTCATGAGGCTAAACGGCTTCCAGCCACCTCATGGGTTCACAGGACTTCATCCAGGGCTAGGCAGCTCTTTGGCCACCCCATTGATTATGCATTCTCCACTGTTGTATCGAGCCCTCCATAGCTTTCACTACATATAACTCTACTTTCGATGCTGAGAGTCTCAATTCCCTATTTAGGATCTTATATATTTGAGGTGACATAGCTCTCCATGTAATAATAACCGCTCCAAGGACAACATCACCAGGATCTATCGGCTGAATATTGATGACAGTTGGCGACACAGCATTGTCTTGTTGTTCATTATGTAAATGCAGCTGTTGTGTCGCCATCTTCCAGCCCAATTCTGAATTTGCCCGGTATCATAGAAATTTACTTTCTGTTGATACTGGTCTGCCATGGTCGCAATATTGGAGTCACTACCAATCTTTACATCCAACACGTAAGCCTTCTTATTTTCCACATCACAAATTATTAAATCCGGCTTACGCGTACCATTCACAGTTGGTATCTGTGGTTCGTTTACCACAGCATGCTTCTTATCCAAACAGTCGGTAGCGACAGCATCCACTATATTATCATGTCTGGGGGACTCGTTGCCCATGAAGTCGTGGACACACTTGTAAAAGGTGTCCTAGGGATTCATTTTGTGCACAACCTTCACAAGCTGTGTTTATTTGTCTTCGTCCCCTAGATCGTCTCATCTTCGTAGGCATTAAGTTATGCTTAATTTTTATTGCATCAATATATGTAGCTCCCCTCATCAAGCTTGTCCCATTGGACATCCATTTATGGACCTGTGGAACAAAGTGATGTTCCTTAAGGCCTGCACTATCCATTGATCCAACTAAGACATTCCTCCATTCCTTTAACTCCTGACGTCTTGTTGTAACTACGACGTTTTTCACCTTACTCCGTCCAACAAACCTTAATGCCTTAATAGTGTTAGGGAGTATTGCTAAATTCCTTATTACCTGATCCTCTGCATTATGAAAGGCATTAAGCCTATTCGTACGCAATATAGGAATTCTTGTTGATAAGCATACACACCCTAATCCACCTACTGCAGTTGGAGCATAATACACACCAAGAGGTGTATCCTTCGGCAGTTTCAACCACTTCTTGACCATTTGCCTGATTAACTTGTCCGACGTTTTAAGCATATTCTGACAAACGCCACCCAGCACCATTAGATGAATAATGCCAGGAATCAGATGTTTATTTAATATAAACAGTCTTTGCTGTGGTTTTAAAGGAGCCTCGTCAAGAGCTGTTAACTTCTCTCGAAGTTTTTGAATGTTCGGCTTTCCTCTACCTGCCGAGGAAAAGTGCATTCCTAAGTACTTATATACTGCTGTAGGACGCAGTGTCTGCACCTGTGCTCCATAAATTTCAGTTTTATTTTGTGTGTCCACGTACCATTTCTTTATTTTAGGTACTATTTTTAACTTCAAAGTGGCACACTTTTGAGGGTTTATCTCCAACCCTGAAGCCTCCAACTGCTTTAAGAAAATAGATAACTGTGCATTAATTCCCTGTTCTGATTCCGCTACCAATACCACATCATCCTCCAAGTTGCCATCCAACTTGAGGATCTAAGGCCAACAACGCCTCATTCATCACTATATTAAACAATATACATGACAGGGGGTCCCCTTGTTTTACACCCCTAGTCACATTTCCATCCTGCCCCAACACATTTGTTGTAGCATCCTCATAAGTAGACATAACATAATCAATCAATAGCGGGGGTATATTGTGTACCTCCAACGCTCTCTTAACCGAAGGATGATTTACTGAATCATAAGCCTTCTTAACATCCAAGAAAATCGCATGTAGCGGTTTCAACCTACTCTTACTCTCACTTATTATAGCATCCAATAACATTATGTTCTGCGCCAAGCCATCTGTAGGCAGGAATGCTTTTTGTGCCAAATGGAGGGGAACCCAATTGACACATCGTGTTGCCAGTATTTTATGGAACACTCGTACTATTATACTTGATATAGTAATTGGCCTATATTGCCCTGGTTGATCAGGTGTATCCACCTTTGGCAATAGAACTGTTCTAGCTCTTCTAAGAACTTTCGGCAAATAGCCTATATACAGCCACATATTAAATCAATCAATCCAAAAACGTTCAGGAAACATCTTTAAATCCTTTAGCATCCATCCATCAGGGCCTGGCGCAGAAGTACTATTTGAATTAGCAACTACTCTTCTAAACTCATCTACATCTATTGGCACTTGTAACTGCCATAAGGGATCTTCTACCAACATCCGTCTTGGCCTCTCATCTTGTTCTGATTGGCGAGCAAACAAGCTCAACCAAAACTCCTTCAACTGTTCTCTAGGAACCCCTTGCTGTTCTGGGGCGCCGAGATGTCTCCATCTACCTTCCAACACAATTTTTGCACATTTTGATCTGTCTTTGTTGTATAACTTCTGCAGATCTCTATATACTTGCCTTCTCTGTGCTCTTCTTCCACCCCTATTGTTATTATATCGGGGTGCGTCTCTGTCTTGGTCCTCTCTCCTCTCATCCTTTACAACATAAGTTAACATGGTCTGTGCCATTTCATCCATTAGACTCCTTACAGAGACAATACAATCATTAGTAAATTCAATTCCCCCAAAACCCTCCCTCATTTTCTCCACACATTGTGTAACATAGTGTAACATGTTCTGAAGTCTTTGTGATGTGTTTGTGTAAGTGTAAGTGTTTAATGTATCTAGTAGTTGTTGTGTAAGTGTCTGTCTCGTTGGTACATTAATATTGTGGGATATTCCGAAAAACCGTCCCCTTCCCTCAATTTGAATAACCCCTTCCCTTCCCCCAATGTCGTTATTCACCACCTCCGGGTGAACAACATCTTGAAATCCATCACCTTCAACAACAACTTCAGACATAAGTCTATTCACCAACTCTCTATATGAAGCGGCCTTTCTATGGCCTTTAATAGCTTCCACTGTTCTTCGAACATGAACTTGTGATAACATTGCATTAATTCCCACTGGGGCTTCACGATCTTCATTTCTTGCCTCTCTCAGGATCTTCACCTCTTCCACAGCCAACATATAATTCTCCTCTTTAGACCATCTGGTCGGGATGTTTACTTCTCCTGTGTATAGACAATCCAGCCTTGGATCTATACACCACACCACAATCAGGACACCGAAATGGAGCTCCATTTCCAACACCAGCCATCACAAAGAAAGATCAACTCCACTAAACTAAATTTCTCAAACAAAGGCTCCGTACATGGAATGTTGTGCAGTTTTAGCCACAGGCTGATTGGACACCAGTCCAATCACCACCTGCGTTACCGACTCCCACCTGGATTAGATCTCGGAGGTACTGCACTAGGAACTTAATCACTTGCACTGAGCGAATAGTAAGTGGTGCACCAAATGCTATTCACCGAGAACACGTGACTTCAGGTCATTTACTCACGTACTCTGCTCAGGTAGATCTGTGTGTGACTTGATAAAACCCACTGTGTGAGCGAAACGTTGTCAATAAAGGATCTCATTATATTGCATGTGTGTCTACTCTTCCATCGTTCCGGTAATGTATAGCATTATCTTCATGTTAATAGCTTATTACCATAATGTAACATATTACATTATAACATATAATATGACAAAATAAAACATAACACAATATAGCAAAGGATAATATAATAACCATCCTACCAAGAAAAAGAACAGTATAAAGAACGTAGGAAACTTGGTGGCCAAGTTGGATCATCGAACTTAAGTGTGTTGGGTCACTAGGTCAAGTCTCCCCGGAATACTTCTAACTTACATTTTTATTGAATTTTACCGTCATTCAGACTGATGTTATTTATGTATAATTACTCCTACACAATCAACTCACAATAGTTTTAATATAT
>WNWK01028090.1:0-25705 GCA_009830355.1 Cherax destructor | reverse complement strand
TTAAAACCCCTTACATAATAGCTTAAAACCCCTTACATAATAGCTTAAAACCCCTTACATAATAGCTTAAAACCCCTTACATAATAGCTTAAAACCCCTTACATAATAGCTTAAAACCCCTTACATAATAGCTTAAAACCCCTTACATAATAGCTTAAAACCCCTTACATAATAGCTTAAAACCCCTTACATAGTTGCTCAATGAACAATTACTCAATCTAATGCAAATGTTGAAACTTATATCTCATAAATTTATAAACCTCTTATAAATAATGCATCCTTAGCTAACCTTGTTTCTATAGCATTACCAAATAAAATAATCCATTCTCTTGTACTCTTTGTAACTCATCTATTGACCATATAAACTGTTATTTTAATACAAATAATTAATTTGATTTGTTTGATCTGAATGAATAAATTGCCTTACTATAAATAACAAATTATTATGTTCAACTTGGGTTCAAATTTCATAGCTTAAACATTCAATTATACTTATTTTGTAAATTGTCTGCTATAATTTTTACAATTTAGTCTATTATAGCATAATTAATTATAAGTTAATTTTAAGATTGCCCATTTTTTTCAACTATATGTATATGAACATCTGTGTATCATGTCACAATAAAATATTATTATTATTATTATTATTATTATTATTATTATTATCCAAGATGGCCTCTTCTACAGCACAGTAGATGCAGCCCTCAGGTCGACATTGTTGATGACGGTTACCTGAACATGAACATCAATCCACCGTCCGTTTTATCCAAAACAGGAATAACAAACTAACATAACAGATGGGGAATTCACTCAGTATCAATACTAGACAAATAAAACATTCCATCCTCTATAACATCAGACAGTATACCATCATGCAACAAAAGTATTCCCTCTAGTTCAACTAGTAACCTACACATCATGGAACTAGAAAATAGTAGACTTAGTTTATTACAGGAAACAAAGTTAGCTGACCTAGAATAAGTTTATCTAGGCACAGGTACACATAAGTACAATTATCATACATAGTGTAAGTTACCTAGAGTGATCACAACTAACTCAAAATACAAGAATCCCACAAATATAACAAAAGCTTCTCAAGGTAACATAAATAAATGACGACCACAAAGGAATGCAAAGTATCTGTCGTAAAACATACATAACAAATAACATTTCTCAACACCAGGATGGAAAAACTTGTACAAGACTGGAAAATTAACTTGGAATCACAGATAATTAAATGGACTTAATATATTGAAAATATTATAAAATACCGACAACTTAACGATTAAGATACATGTTCAACAGTTGGGTATATTTATTGATGAAACGTTTTGCCTACACAGTAGCCTACTGTATAGACGAATCGTTTCAACAATAAAGGCATCCAACTGTTGCACATGTGTCTTAACCATTGGCCTAATAAAACAACAACAACAGTTATCAGATGCAATAATCTTCAACAATCATCACTTGCCTGATGACACAAACCCAAGTATTGGCTTCAATAACACATTGTAACTCATCAAGTCAAAGTTGCGGGTTAATATTCACATCAAGGAGGCGAGTATACTACACAAACCCAATCAAAAACTTTTATTCTTAGACTGTATGAAGTGTAGCGTGTATGTAAATGTGTGAAGTGTAGTGTGAACGTAAATGTATGAAGTGTAGCGTGAATGTAAATGTGTGAAGTGTAGTGTGTATGTAAATGTATGAAGTGTAGCGTGTTGAAGGAAGGAACGCTCCAATAGAAGGAACTAAAACACCGCAGATGACGCAATGGGAGACACAGTGGGAGGCCGAAAGTGAGAGGTCAGTTTTTGTCTACGGGCTCCAGGAAGTCGAAGGGGAAACCCATGATAAAAGAAAACAGGAGAAAAAAGCGATTGAAGGTATCATAAAAGCATTAGGTGAGGGCGACATGACCCAGGTGACAAATTTTCGGAGAATTGAGTGGTTTGCAAGGGAAAGAAAACGGCTTTTCAAAGTAATTTTCAAGGCAGAATCAGCTGGAACCATGATCCTGCAGGAGAAAGCACGACTGAGGGACAAACTGAAGTACCAGAGAGTGTACCTCGACCGAGACAGAACACAAGAGGAAAGGACGATACTGAAAGAGAGGGTACAAAGACGAAAGTAGGAACGAGAGGAAATGACAAAGATGAGCAGAAGAACCCAGACCCAGGTGGAAGGACAAACACATCCTCCAGAAACATCCGCAGAAAGACTCCAACCACGACAACCCAAAGGCAACTGAACAATCTAAATCAACACTCACATACTGGTCCTTCTGTTCCCACCCCCCACACACAAACCCTATCCTTACAGCAACCCCCAATGGGCACTCTGCCCCCACCCCTTCATCACAAACACCACTCCCACTGCAACCCCCCATAGACCCGCACCAGGGCTCCCTCTCCCCCAATCCCAAAATTCTCCCAGGACCACAGTTTTAGAAAAGAGGTTGGTGTGGTACACGAACGTGGATGAAATAACGAATATGAAGAGTGGCATGAAAGAATCAATGAGTCCCCAGACACAGAAACGAAACTCACTGAGATAATAACAGATGCAATCTTCCCACCAGGATATCAGAACCTGAGGAAAGATAGAAGAAGGGAGGGAGGAGAGGTCGCACTACTCGTAAAACCCCAATGGAGATTTGAGGAAATGGAAGGCATGGATGAAACTGGAGAAAGAGATTACATAGTAGGTACAATTCAGTCTGGGGAACATAAGGTAGTCATTGCAGTGATGTATAATTCACCACAGAACTGCAGGAGGCCAAGAGAGGAATATGAAGAGAGCAACAGAACAATGGTGGACACACTGGCTGAGGTGGCAAGAAGAGCTCACTCGAGCAGAGCAAAGTTACTGGTTATGGTCGATTTCAACCACAGGGAGATCGATTGGGAAAACCTGGAACCACATGTGGGTCCCGAAAACCTCATGCATCAACATGTTAAAGACACTACCAGAGAGAGAGGGAAGGACGAACCAGCGAGGTGATCATGTGGTTCTGTGCTTTGAATACATACTAGAGTTACAAGTGGAGAGGGTAACAAAAGCTGAATAAGAAAAAGCCAAACTATAAAAGGGGGGATTACACAGGTATGAGGAACTTCCTGCAGGAGGTTCAGTGGTACAGAGAATTGGTAGGAAATGATGGAGTACGTAACAACAAAATGCAAAAAGGCAGAGGAAAGGTTTGTTTCCAATGGGAACAAAAATAATGTAAAGACCAGAATGAGCCCGTGGTTTACCCGAAGGTGTAGGGAGGCAAAAACTAAGTGCAATAGAGAATGGAAAAAGTACAGAAGACAAAGGACCCAGGAAAACAAGGAGATTAGTCGAAGAGCCAGAAACGAGTATGCACAGATAAGAAGGGAGGCCCAGCGACAGAACGAAAACAACATAGCATCGAAAGTCAAGTCTGACCCGAGACTGCTGTTTAGCCACATTAGGAGGAAGACAACAGTCAAAGACCAGATGATCAGGATGAGGAAAGTAGGTGGGGAAGTCACAAGAAACGATCAAGAGGTATGTGAGGAGCTCAACACGAGATTTAAGGAGGTATTTACAGTGGAGGCAGGAAGGACTCTGGGAATACAGTACAGAGTGGAACACCAACAAGGAATATACCAAGTGTTGGATGACATACACACAACTGAAGAGGATGTGTTGAAGTTGCTCAGTGACCTTGATACCACAAAGGTGATGGGACTGGACAACATCTCCCCGTGGGTCCTTAGAGAGGGAGCAGAGATGCTGCGTATCCCACTAACCACAATATTCAACACATCCCTTGAAACTGGGCAGCTACCTGAGGTATGGAAGAAGGCAAATGTAGTTCCCATTTTTAAGAAAGGAGACAGAAACGAGGCATTAAACTATAGACCAGTGTCACTTACGTGTATAGTGTGTAAAGTCATGGAGAAGATTATCAGGAGGAGAATGGTGGAACACCTGGAATGGCACAAGATTATAAACGACAACCAGCACGGATTTATGGAAAGCAAATCCTGTGTCACAAACCTTCTGGAGTTTTATGACAAAGTAACAGAAGTAAGACACGAGAGAGAGGGGTGGATAGACTGCATTTTTTTGGACTGCAAGAAGGCGTTCGACACAGTTCCTCACAAGAGATTAATGCAAAAGCTAGAGGATCAGGCACACGTAACAGGAAAAGCACTGCAATGGATCAGAGAATATCTGACAGGGAGGCAACAACGAGTCATGGTACGTGACGAGATGTCAGAGTGGGCACCTGTGACGAGTGGAGTTCCACAAGGGTCAGTCCTAGGACCTGTACTGTTTTTGGTATATGTGAATGACATAACGGAAGGGGTAGACTCAGAAGTGTCACTATTTGCAGATGATGTGAAGTTAATGAGAAGAATCAAATCAATCGAGGATCAGGCAGGACTACAAAGAGACCTGGACAGGCTGCAAGCCTGGTCCAGTAAGTGGCTCCTTGAATTTAACCCTGCCAAATGTAAAGTCATGAATATCGGGGAAGGGCAAAGAAGACCGCAGACAGAGTATAGTCTAGGTGGCCAAAGACTGCAAACCTCACTCAAAGAAAAAGATCTTGGGGTGAGTATAATACCGAGCACATCTCCTGAGGCACACATCAATCAGATAACTGCTGCAGCATACGGGCGGCTGGCAAACCTAAGAATAGCGTTCCAATACCTCACTAAGGAATCATTCAAGACTCTGTATACCATATACGTCAGGCCCATACTGGAGTATGCAGCACCAGTTTGGAACCCACACCTGGTCAAGCACGTCAAGAAACTAGAGAAAGTGCAAAGGTTTGCAACAAGACTAGTCCCAGAGCTAAGGGGATTGTCCTACGAAGAAAGGTTAAGGGAAATCGGCCTGACGACACTAGAGGACAGGAGGGTTAGGGAGACATGATAACGACATATAAAATACTGCGAGGAATAGATAAGGTGGACAGAGACAAGATGTTCCAGAGAGGGGACACAGAAACAAGGGGTCACAATTGGAAGTTGAAGACTCCTATGAGTCAAAGGGATGTTAGGAAGTATTTCTTCAGTCATAGAGTTGTCAGGAAGTGGAATAGCTTAGAAAGCGACATAGTGGAGGCAGGAACCATACATAGTTTTAAGACTAGGTTTGATAAAGCTCATGGAGCAGGGAGAGAGAGAGGACCTAGTAGCAATCAGTGAAGAGGCGGGGCCAGGAGCTATGACTCGACCCCTGCAACCACAAATAGGTGAGTACAAATAGGTGAGTACACACACACACGCACACACACACACGCACACAGAGGAGCGAAGGGGGTGAGCAGCTGGGAGCAGGTTGAGAGGGAAATAGGGCAAATGCAGAGGAACGATAATGCCACCAAGAGCTAAAGAAAAAAAAAGGGAGAAAAGGGCCATATACAGACAGGAACCTGAGCCGCAGAGGGAAAAGCAACGGGAGGAGGAGAGGGCAAAGGCAGTGTTTATTCATGGGCTGCAGGAGAGAGAGGGAAAGACACACACTGAAAGACGGCAGAAAGAAAGAAAGGAGATTAAGAACATCCTCAAAGAAATAGGCGAAGAAGACATGTACGAGATTGTAAATTTTCAGAGAATAGGGGGGTACTCGAAGGGGAGAAAACGACTGCTCAAGCTGATTCTCAGGACAGAAACAGAGCGGGACAGAATCCTCCAAGAGAAACCACGATTGAAGGATACGGAAGAATACAAGTGGGTGTTCCTAGACCGGGACAGAACATAAACAGAACGACCGCAGCTGAGGGAGAGGGCACAAAGGCGAAAGGAGCGAGGAGGAGAGACAAGGACAGAATCAGTAGAGGACAACTAGAGCAGGGCAGAGCAACAAGAACAAGCACACACAGAACCATCCCCAACACCCAACAACCAAGCACACTATCCCAACACAAACTACAACCCACACTCACACCTCCAACCCAACACTCCACTATAGAATCCCACAGTACACCCCCAGGTCCCCCACCCTCACATATCCCCCAAAACACAGTGTTAGAGAGGAAACTGAAGGTATGGTACACCAATGCTGATGGAATAACAAATAAGTGGGAGGAGTTGCACGAAAGAGTCAAAGAGGCATCACCGAACATAATAGTTCTCACAGAAACCAAGCTCGCAGGTATGATAACAGATGCCATCTTTCCAATGGGATACCAGATTCTGAGGAAAGACAGAGAGAACAGAGGGGGTGGAGGAGTGGCACTGCTGATCAAAAACCGATGGGAGTTTGATGAGCTGGAGAGAGGAGACAGAGGAGAAGCTGGGGATTACATAGTAGGAATGCTACAGTCTGGAGGTCCCAAGGTGGTAATTGCAGTAATGTATAACCCACCATAGAACAGCAGGAGGCCAAGGCAAGAGTATGAAGAGAGTAATAGAGCGATGATTGACACACTGGCCGAAGTGGCCAGAAGGGCTCGTGTGAGCAGGGCGAAGCTACTGATCATGGGTGACTTCAACCACAAGGAAATCGATTGCGAGAACTTAGAGCCACATGGGGGCCAAGAAACGTGGAGGGCTAAGATGCTGGAGGTGGCACTGGAAAATCTCATGTACCAACAAGTAAGGGACAGTACCAGAGAGAAAGGAGAGGACGAACCAGCGAGACTGGACCTAGTATTCACCCTGAGTAGGACATCACACATGAAAGCCCCCTTGGGGCCAGTGATCATATGGTTCTCAGCTTCGAATACATAGTAGAGTTACAAGTGGAAGGGGAAGCAGGAAGGGCTGCACGAATGAAGCCAAACTACAAGAAAGGTTACTACGTGGGCATGAGGAACTTCTTGCACGGAGTTCAGTGGGACAGAGAGCTGGCAGGGAAGTCAGTAGACGAGATGATGGAAAATATGATAATTTACAAGGAAGCTGAGGAGAGCTTTATACTAAAGGGTAACAGGAGAAGCGAAAAAGCCAGAATGAGCCCATGGCTCACCCAAAGGTGCAGGGAAACAAAAACCAAGTGTGCAAGGGAATGGAAGAGGTACAGAAGGCAAAGGACTTAGGAGAATAAGGAGAGCAGTCGTAGAGCCAGAAATGAATAGGCACAGGTCAGAAGGGAGGCCAAAAGACAATACGAGAATGACATAGCAGCGAAAGCCAAATCTGACCCAAAGCTGTTGTACAGCCACATCAGGAAGAGAACAACAGTCAAGGACCAGGTGATCAGGCTGAGGAAGGAAGGAGGGGAGGTCACAAGGAATGACCGCGAAGTGTGTGAGGAGCTCAACATGAGATTCAAAGAGGTGTTCACAGAGGAGATAGAAGGGCCTCCAGAAAGGCAGAGAGGTAGGGTACACCATCAGGTGCTGGACACAATACACACAACTGAGGAGGAAGTGAAGAGGCTACTAAGCGAGCTAGATACCTCAAAGGCGATGGGGCCGGATAACATTTCTCCATGGGTCCTGAGAGAGGGAGCAGAGGAGCTATGTGTACCCCTAACAACGATCTTCAACACATCTATCGAAACAGGGCAACTACCTGAGGTATGGAAGACAGCAAATGTAGTTCCAATTTTTAAAAAAGGAGACAGGAACGTAGCACTAAACTACAGACCAGTGTCACTGACATGTATAGTATGCAAGGTCATGGAGAAGATAGTCAGGAGAAGAGTGGTGGAGTACCTAGAAAGGAATGAGCTTATCAACGACGGTCAACACGGTTTCAGGGACGGGAAATCCTGTGTCACAAACTTACTGGAGTTCTACGACAGGGTGACAGCAGTAAGACAAGAGAGAGAGAGGGGTGGGTAGATTGCATATTCTTGGATTGTAAGAAGGCGTTTGACACAGTTCCACACAAGAGGTTAGTGCAGAAGCTGGAGGACCAGGCAGGGGTAACAGGGAATGCACTACAATGGATCAGGGAATACCTGTCAGGAAGACAGCAGCGAGTCATGGTACGTGGCGAGGAATCATCCCACAGTCTAGACACAGGAATCATTCCACAGTCTAGACACAGGAATCCTCCCACAGTCCAGACACAGGAATCATCCCACGGTGACGAGTGGGGTTCCACAGGGGTCAGTGCTGGGACCAGTGCTGTTTCTGGTATTTGTGAACGACATGACGGAAGGAATAGACTCCGAAGTGTCCCTGTTTGCAGATGATGTGAAGTTGATGAGAAGAATTCAATCGGACGAGGACCAGGCAGAACTACAAAGGGATCTCGACAGGCTGCAAGCCTGGTCCAGCAATTGGCTCCTGGAGTTCTACACCACCAAGTGCAAAGTCATGAAGATTGGGGAAGGCCAAAGAAGACCGCAGACGGAGTACAGTCTAGGGGGCCAGTGACTACAAACCTCAATCAAGGAAAATGATCTTGGGGTGAGTATAACACCAGGCACATCTCCTGAGGCGCACATCAACCAAATAACTGCTGCAGCATATGGGCGCCTAGCAAACCTAAGAACAGCATTCCGACATCTTAATAAAGAATCGTTCAGGACCCTGTACACTATGTACGTTAGGCCCATACTGGAGTATGCAGTACCAGTTTGGAACCCACACCTAGCCAAGCACGTAAAGAAGCTAGAGAAAGTGCAAAGGTTTGCAACAAGACTAGTCCCGGAGCTAAGGGGTATGTCCTACTAGGAGAGGTTAAGGGAAATCGACCTGACGACACTGGAGGACAGGAGAGATAGGGGGGGCATGATAACGACATATAAGATACTGAGAGGAATTGACAAGGTGGACAAAAACAGAATGTTCCAGAGATGGGACACAGCAACAAGGGGACACAGTTGGAAGTTGAAGACTCAAATGAATCACAGAGATGTTAGGAAGTATTTCTTCAGTCACAGAGTGGTCGGGAAGTGGAATAGTTTGGGAAGCGATGTAGTGGAGTCAGGTTCCATACATAGCTTTAAGAAGAGGTATGATAAAGCTCATGTTGCAGGGAGAGTGACCCAGTAGCGGCCAGTCAAGAGGCGGGGCCAGGAGCTGTGAATCGACCCCTGCAACCACAACTAGGTGAGTACAACTAGGTGAGTACACACACACACACACACTATAGCCTAGATATAGAGCCAGAAATACTCTCAAAAAAATCTAAGTGTGAAGATAACAGAGAGAATAAAATATAATGAACTCTGAAGGGAGAGGATGTTACCACTGAAAACACCGGAACACCAAGAGCTACATACCGTCTTCTACTGAGATAATGGTAGATAAGTAAGCATATTTACCTAAAAATACACATAAATACACATATACAAATTATCATACCTGAAGATATATAGTAACATATGTGTGAATTACCCATAAGGATAACTCCAAAAAATGTCAGGGGAGCATAGACACAAGGGTCGTTCCACAGTCTAGACACAAGGGTCGTTCCACAGTCTAGACACAGGGGACATCCCACAGTCTACACACAGGGGTCATCCCACAATTTAGACACAGGGATCGTTCCACAGTCTAGACACAGGGGTCGTTCCACATTCTAGACAGGGGTCATCCCATAGTTTAGACACAGGGAACGTTCCACAGTCTAGACACAGGGAACGTTCCACAGTCTAGACACAGGGGTCGTTCCACATTCTAGACAGGGGTCATCCCATAGTTTAGACACAGGGATCGTTCCACAGTCTAGACACAGGGGTCGTTCCACATTCTCGACAGGGATCATCCCTTAGTTTAGACACAGGAATCGTTCCACAGTCTAGAGACAGGGGTTATTCCGCAGTCTAGACACATGGGTCATTCTACAGTCTAGACACAGGGGTCGTTCCACAGTCTAGACACAGGGGTCATTTTACAGTCTAGACCCAAGGGTCATCCCACAGTCTAGACACAGGGGTCATCCTATAGTCTAGACGCAAGGGTCGTTCCACAGTCTAGAGGCAGGGGTCATCCCAGAGTCTAGACACAGGGGTTATCCCACAGTCAAGACACAGGGGTCATCCCACAGTCCAGACACAGGAATCGTCCCACAGTGTAGACACAGGAATCATCCAACAGTCCAGACACAGGAACCATCCCACAGTCCAGACACAGGGATCATCCCACAGTCCAGACACAGGAATCATCCCACAGTCCAGACACAGGGATCATCCCACAATCTAGACACAGGAATCATCCCACAGTCTAGACACAGGAATCATCCAACAGTCCAGACACAGGGATCATCCCTCAGTCTAGACACAGGAATCATCCCAGTCTAGACACAGGAATCATCCCACAGTCCAGATACAGGAATCATCCCACAGTCTAGATACATGAATAATCCCACAGTCTAGACACAGGAATCATCCCACAGTCCAGACACAGGGATCATCCCACAGTCTAGACACAGGAATCATCCCACAGTCTAGATACATGAATAATCCCACAGTCTAGACACAGGGATCATCACACAATCTAGACACAGGTATCATCCCACAGTCTAGACACAGGAATCATCCCACAGTGCAGACACAGGAATCATCCCACAGAGCAGACACAGGAATCATCCCACGAGAGGGATATAGAAGAAACAGCCAGGGTCAAGAAGAGCACCACAGGAACAACGAATGTGAGCACAGAAACAACACATAAGAGGGTAGACAAAGCAGCAGACACGCTAAACACGGAGACCCCAACAACACACTGCAGCGGACAGGGACGTATGAGCAGACCGGACACACAAAGGAACACGGGGAATACGTCCATGACAGCACCGGGAGAGGCTAATGCACCTTTGACAAGGCAATGGGAGACACAGTGGGAGGAGGAAAGGGAGAAGTCGATCTTTATCTATGGCCTAAAGGAAGTCGAAGGAGACACCCACGACAGAAGGAAACAGGAGGAGAAAGAAAAGATCGATGGTATCATGCTAGCAATAGGGGGAGACTCATCCCAAGTGACAAATTTTCGGAGAATCGGGTGGTACACAAAGGGAAGAAATCGACCCCTCAAGGTAATATTCAAGGCAGAATCAGCCCACACCATGATCCTGCAAGAGAAAGCTCGGCTGAGGACGAACCAGGGGTACCGGAATGTATACCTAGATCGGGACAGAACGCAGGAAGAAAGGGAGGCCCAGAGGGAGAAGATAAGAAGGAGAAGAGAGGAGGGAGGGGAGACAGCGAGATACGGAGGACACCAAGACCAAGCAGGACAAACACACACACTGGAAGTACGCTCAGCGGGCCTCAAATCACAAACAACCCACGACAACCATACACTCTAGCACCACACCCACTTATCAGGCCCCCTGTCCCCACCCTAGCAAACGAAAACCCACCGTCACAGTTACCCCCCACCCCCACTTCAAACTGCACACCACCAGCCCATACCCCAACCATAAAATCCCCCCCACCCATGCTGCAACCCCCTGCGGGCACCCTGCCCACACCCACAACCCACCAAGATCTCCCCAGGGCCACAGTATTGGAAACAAGGTTGAAGGTTTGGTACACAAACGCGGATGGAATTACGAATAAGTATGAAGAGTGGAATGAAAGAATAGATGAGGCATCCCCAGACATCATAGCGGTCACAGAAACTAAACTAAATGAGACAGTAACAGATGCAATCTTCCCACAGGGATATCAGATCCTGAGGAAAGATAGGAGGAGCAGGGGGGGAGGAGGGGTCGCACTGCTTGTAAGGCACTGTTGGAGATTCAAGGAAATGGTAGGAATGGAGGTGGGTAGAGAACGGGACTTCATAGTAGGTACCATCCAGTCTGGGGAGCATAAGATAGTCATTGCAGTGATGTATAACCCACCACAGAACTGCAGGAGGCCAGGAGAAGAATACGATGAGAACAACAGAGCGATGGTGGACACCCTGGCGGAGGTGGCAAGAAAGGCACACATGAGCAGAGCGAAGCTACTGGTCATGGGAGATTTCAACCACAGGGAGATCGACTGGGAGAACCATGAACCACGTGGGGGTCCAGAAACTTGGAGAGCCAATATGATGGACGTGGTACTGGAAAACCTGATGCACCAACATTTCAGGGACACGACCAGAGAGAGAGGAGAAGATGAACCAGCAAGACTGGACCTTGTATTCACCCTGAACAGCTCAGATATTGAAGACATAACGCACGAGATCCCCCTGGGAGCCAGTGACCATATGGTGCTTAGCTTTGAGTACATTGTAGAGCTACGGGTGGAGAGGGAAAACAGTACTGATAGAGACAAACCAGACTTTAAAAGAGGAAACTACACGGGCATGAGGAATTTCCTGCAGGACGTTCAGTGGGAAGGGGAAATGGAAGGACTGACAATAAATGAAATGATGGAATACGTAGGGGCAAAGTGCAAGGAGGCAGAGGAACGGTTTATACCCAGAGGCAAAGGATTAAATGGGAAGGCCAGAAAGAGCCCCTGGTTTACCCAAAGGTGCAGGGAGGCAAAGACTCAGAGTATCAGAGAATGGAAACGGTACAGAAGGCAAAGAACCCAGGTAAACAGAGAGATTAGTAGAAGAGCTAGAAACAAGTATGCACAAGTACGGAGGGAGGCCCAGAAACAGTACGAAAATGACATAGCATCGAAAGTTAAGTCCGACCCGAAACTGATGTACAGTCACATCAGAAGGAAGACAACAGTCAAGGACCAGGTGATAAGGCTGAGGAGAGAAGATGGGGAACTCACAAGTAATGATCAAGAGGTATGTGAGGAGCTCAACTTGAGGTTTAAGGAAGTATTCACAATGGAGGAAGGAAGGCAGCTGGGTAGACAGGACGGGGTTCGTCACCAACAAGGGTCGTACCAAGTGCTAGAGGGCATACACACAACTGAGGAGGAAGTGAAGCAGTTACTCAGTGACCTCGATACCTCAAAGGCGATGGGTCCGGACAATATCTCCCCGTGGGTTCTTCAGGAAGGAGCTGAGGTACTGAGTGTGCCACTTAACATAATATTCAACACATCCCTTGAAACTGGGCAGCTACCTGAGGTATGGAAGAAGGCCAACGTAGTCCCCATTTTTAAAAAAAGGAGACAGAAAAGAGGCACTAAACTATAGACCGGTGTCACTTACATGTATAGTGTGCAAAGTCCTGGAGAAAATCATCAGGAAAATAATGGTGGAACACCTCAAGCTGAACAGGATAATAAACACCAGACAGCACGGATTCCGGGAAGGCAAATCCTGTGTAACAAACCTTCTGGAGTTCTATGATAAAGTAACAGAGGTAAGGCAGGAGAGAGAAGGGTGGGTTGATTGCATTTTCCTGGACTGCAGGAAGGCCTTCGACACAGTTCCTCACATGAGATTAGTAAAGAAGTTGGAAGAACAAGCAGGTATAACAGGAAGGGCACTGGAATGGATTAGGGAATACCTCAAAAGGAGACAGCAACGGGTCATGGTGCGTGGTGAGGTATCACAGTGGGCGCCTGTGACGAGCGGTGTACCGCAGGGGTCAGTCCTAGGACCAGTGTTATTCCTGGTATATGTAAATGACATGACGGACGGGATAGACTCAGAAGTGTCTCTATTCGCGGATGATGTGAAAATAATGAGGAGAATCATATTGGAAGAGGACCAGGCAGGGCTGCAAACAGACCTGGACAAGCTCGACGCCTGGTCTAGCAATTGGCTTCTCGAATTCAATCCCTCCAAATGCAAAGTCATGAGGATCGGAGAAGGGCAAAGAAGACCGCTGACAGAGCACAAGCTAGGCGGACAAAGGCTACAAACCTCGGCAAAGGAGAAAGACCTTGGAGTGAGTATAACGCCAAGCACGTCTCCGGAGGCACACATCAACCAGATAACTGCGGCAGCATATGGGCGACTGGCAAACCTAAGATTAGCGTTCCGTTACCTTAACAAGGAATCGCTCAAGACACTGTATACCGTGTACGTCAGGCCCATACTAGAATATGCAGCACCAGTCTGGAACCCACACATGGTCAAGCACGTAAAGAAACTAGAGAAAGTCCAAAGGTTTGCGACAAGGTTAGTTCCACAACTCAGGGGTCTGTCTTATGAAGAAAGGTTGAGGGAAATAGGACTAACAACACTGGAGGAAAGAAGGGTCAGAGGAGACATGTTAACGACATACAAAATACTGCGGGGAATTGAAAAGGTAGACAGTGACAGGATGTTCCAGAGAGGGAACACAGAAACAAGGGGACACAACTGGAAGCTAAAGACTCAGATGAGTCAAAGGGATGTTAGGAAGCATTTGGAGGCAGGAACCATACATAGTTTTAAGACAAGGTATGATAAAGCTCATGGAGCAGGGAGAGCAGAGACCCAGTAGCAGACAGCGAAGAGGCTAGGCCAGGAGCTGAGTCTCGACCCCTGCAACCACAATTAGGTGAGTAATTAGGTGAGTACAGTGCAGACACAGGAATCATCCCACAGTCTAGACACAGGAATCATCCCACAGTCTATTCACAGGAATCATCCCAGTCTAGACACAGGCGTCGTCCCACAGTCCAGACACAGGAATCATCCCACAGTCTAGACACAGGAATCATCCCAGTCTAGACACATGAATCATCCCACAGTCCAGACACAGGAATCATCCCACAGTCCAGACACAGGAATCATCCCACAGTCTAGACAGAGGAATCATCCCACAGTCTATTCACAGGAATCATCCCAGTCTAGACACAGGCGTCGTCCCACAGTCCAGACACAGGAATCATCCCACAGTCTAGACACAGGAATCATCCCACAGTCTAGACACAGGAATCATTCCAATGTCAAGACACAGGAATCATCCCACAGTCCAGACACAGGAATCATCCCACAGTCCATACAGAGGAATCATCCCACACTCCATACACAGGAATCATCCCACAGTCCAGACACAGGAATCATCACACAGTCCAGACACAGGAATCATCTCACAGTCCATACACAGGAATCATCCCACAGTCCAGACACAGGAATCATCCCACAGTCCAGACACAGGAATCATCCCACAGTCCAGACACAGGAATCATCCCACAGTCCATACACAGGAATCATCCCACAGTCCATACACAGGAATCATCCCACAGTCCAGACATAGGAATCATCCCACAGTCCATACACAGGAATCATCCCACAGTCCAGACACAGGAATCATCCCACAGTCCAGACACAGGAATCATCCCACAGTCCAGACACAGGAATCATCCCACAGTCCAGACACAGGAATCATACCACAGTCCGGACACAGGAATCATCCCACAGTCCAGACACAGGAATCATCACACAGTCCATACACAGGAATCATCCCACAGTCCAGACACAGGAATCATCCCACAGTCCAGACACAGGAATCATCCCACAGTGCAGACACAGGAATCATCCCACAGTCCAGACATAGTAATCATCCCACAGTCCAGACACAGGAATCATCCCACAGTCCAGACACAAGAATCATCCCACAGTTCAGACACAGGAATCATCCCACAGTCCAGACACAGGAATTATCCCACAGTCCAGACACAGGAATCATCCCACAGTCCAGACACAGGAATCATCCCACAGTCCGGACACAGGAATCATCCCACAGTCCAAACACAGGAATCATCCCACAGTCCAGACACAGGAATCATCCCACAGTCCAGACACAGGAATCATCCCACAGTCCAGACACAGGAATCATCCCATAGTTCAGACACAGGAATCATCCCACAGTCCAGACACAGGAATCATCCCACAGTCCAGACACAGGAATTATCCCACAGTCCAGACACAGGAATCATCCCACAGTCCAGACACAGGAATCATCCCACAGTCCAGACACAGGAATCATCCCACAGTCCATACACAGGAATCATCCCACAGTCCATACACAGGAATCATCCCACAGTCCATACACAGGAATCATCCCACAGTCCATACACAGGAATCATCCCACAGTCCAGACACAGGAATCATCCCACAGTCCAGACACAGGAATCATCCCACAGTCCAGACATAGGAATCATCCCACAGTCCAGACACAGGAATCATCCCACAGTCCGGACACAGGAATCATCCCACAGTCCAGACACAGGAATCATCCCACAGTACAGACACAGGAATCATCACACAGTCCATACACAGGAATCATCCCACAGTCCAGACACAGGAATCATCACACAGTCCATACACAGGAATCATCCCACAGTCCAGACACAGGAATCATCACACAGTCCATACACAGGAATCATCCCACAGTCCATACACAGGAATCATCCCACAGTCCAGACACAGGAATCATCCCACAGTCCAGACACAGGAATCATCCCACAGTACAGACACAGGAATCATCACACAGTCCATACACAGGAATCATCACACAGTCCAGACACAGGAAACATCACACAGTCCATACACAGGAATCATCCCACAGTCCAGACACAGGAATCATCACACAGTCCTTACACAGGAATCATCCCACAGTCCAGACACAGGAATCATCCCACAGTCCAGACACAGGAATCATCCCACAGTCCAGACACAGGAATCATCCCACAGTCCAGACACAGGAATCATCCCACAGTCCAGACACAGGAATCATCCCACAGTCCAGACACAGGAATCATCCCACATGTCGTGTGGGTCTTGAGAGAGATATATAGGTTGTCAAAGACACTCCTTGTAAGGATGGTTACGATATATTTACAGTATGTGAAGGAGAGAGCCCAGCCACTGTCCGTCCAGCTCGTAGGTCTGTCGCTAGTGAGAGGGTACGCCTATGCGTGGCTATGCACATGCGCTGAGCCTCTGACGTCAGCGGGTATCGTGACGTCACACGCAAAGGGACCAGCTGTATAGCTTAAGATGAACGTTGATACACTACACAAGTGTATATATAATACTGACACGACAGCTCGGCCATGTTATCGTATGACATACCGTCGTATAACCCTGATGATTTCATAGCAACTCGTACCAGCCAAGCTCAGAGTGTTTTCAGAAGAATCCGTGAAACACTTCATAAGTCAACAGCAGAATTTACTAGAGTAACTAATACTAAAGCCAAACCGACTAAAGTTCAAGTAGGGTCCAGAGTCATGTTGTTCAACTTTAACAAAACTTCAGCAATGCCTAAATTAGACCAAAAGTTTGTTGGCTCATATCGAGTAGTTGAACATATCAAGGGCAATAAGTATAAAGTTAGAGAACTTAGTACGGGTAAGTGTAAGAATCACATTTAGATCATATGAAGTTAGTATGTGACGAAGACGAAGCCCCTGACAACCAGACTGTTGTGACTGACAATGATAATCCGTCTGACCCCGTACCTTCAACTTCTAGTAGTGAGTCAGAGGACAACTCCTTGCATACACGACAAGTGTTGAGAAACCCCAAGTATCATTTGTTGATATCAGTGTAGATCATCCTCAATCAGAAGTTGAGTTACCTACTGTAACAGAGTTTGATCCACCCAGAGATGATAACCATTCTGCATATGTAAATCTTACCCTAGCAGAGTTGGGGTTAAATGTAAATAGACTGTACAATTAGATGATTGAGTTAAGAGAAATTGTCGACTGTGTGTTTTGTTACTAAGTGTTCAATGTCTAGAATTTTTTTGTGTATTCATGTTCCTACGAGTTCTGAGTTTTAACAGTTGACCATGCTAGCCAGTCTCTCTTTTCTGTTAAAACTTCTTCCTTGTAAAATATTTATTGTTCCTCAGAAGCCGAAGAGTGCATGAATACACATTGATTGATCGATCAAATTGCAATTGTAATATATATATTGTTTATATCTAGATCCATTAAATTTCTCTTATGTACCATTAACTCAAGAAGTGCGAGTAAGATTAATCTGATCAGTTCCAAGTTATAATGTGTTTCCTAATGTAGATTCACCCAGTACCACCTGTCTGTTCAGCCTATGAGTTGTATAGTATGCCGAGACATCATCATAACATGGCCGAGCTGTCGTGTCAGTATCATATATACACTTGTGTAGTGTATCAGCATTCATCCCACTTATGCAGCTGGTCCTTTGCGTGTGATGTCACGATACCCGCTGACGTCAGAGGCTCAGCGCATGTGCATAGCCTCTCATGGCGTACCCCCTCACTAGCGACAGACCTATAACTGGACAGACGTGGCTGGACTCTCTCCTTCTTTGTCTGTATATATACCGTAACCATCCTACAAGGAGTGTCTATGTCTACCTAAATATCTCTCCCAAGACCCACAGGACACAGACACAGGAATCATCCCACAGTCCAGACACAGGAATCATCCCACATGTCGTGTGGGTCTTGAAGAGATATATAGGTTGTCAAAGACACTCCTTGTAAGGATGGTTACGATATATTTACAGTATGTGAAGGAGAGAGCCCAGCCACCGTCCGTCCAGCTCGTAGGTCTGTCGCTAGTGAGAGGGTCGCCTATGAGTGGCTATGCACATGCGCTGAGCCTCTGACGTCAGCGGGTATTGTGACGTCACACGCAAAGGACCAGCTGTATAGCTTAAGATGAACGTTGATACACTACACAAGTGTATAAATAATACTGACATGACAGCTCGGCCATGTTATCGTATGACGTCTCGGCATACTATACAACTCTATAGGCTGAACAGACAGGTGGTACTGAGGTGAATCTATACAATAGCAAACACATTATAACTTGGAACTAATCAGATTAATCTTACTCTGCACTTCTTGAGTTAATGGTACTAAGAGAATTATATAAGGATCTAGATATAATGGATTATATATATTACAATTACAATGCAAATTTGATCGATCAATCGATGTGTATTCATGCACTCTTCAGCTTCTGAGGAAGAATAAATATTTACAGGGAAGAAGTTTTAACAGGAAAGATAAACTCGGCTAACACGGGTTATACTGTTAAAACTCAGAACTCAGAGAGAACTTGAACACACAAACATCTTGCTAGATACTGGAAATCTAATAACAAAACACACAGTCAATAATTCGGTTCTAAACTGGATTTTCTAATTTTCTATCTTTAGCTCACAACTTATGATCACTTTCCTACTGAAGGAATGAACAAACTCGGTCTTGATTAACTTATAATCACTTTCCTGCTGAAGGAATGAACAGGCTCGGTGGAGTGGATGGATCTCTCCCGGTTGAAATAGTTAGCTCAATGACACAAAGTATGAGCAAAGGAGAACGGCTCTTACTATCTCTTACTGCAGGTAAGAATTACTCGACATACAACACTTTACTCTGCAAAGGCTTACTGTCAACTGGAAGGAACACTATCTGGAACACGAGGGACAACAACTGGCACTCTAGTGAATACACTAGCAACAGAAACGGCTTTCTGCAATTGCTTTTGCATCAGCAGAGATGCTATAACTCATTCAAATAGTCTTTCTTCAACAAAGCGTCCCCTGGAGAGGAACTACTACTTGAACTAGCAACATTGCAAGGATAGACTCAGTACTCAAGGCGGTCCGGGATACCTCCGGCATCCTAGGCATCTGAACGCTATCTTGCATGCAAGATATTGTAGGGGCTGAATTCCAGACAGGAGTGACAGTAATACTAGTGCCTTGACTGCTCGGCAACGTTAACAAATAGAACACATATTTTCTACAAGAACTAATCTGAACTTTACATTCCGCATCACTCTGGCAAATCTCTGATACAAGCTGGAAGAACAAACACATTGCTCAAGGGCTAGCGACTGTCTTTCAGTCATTAAGGGACTATGAGGACTTTTCACTGATTCGTTATCATTATGGCTCTGAATAGCAATACACACAGTATTATCGCACATGGTTACTAGAACTTCAATGCCTTGACTGGCAGAAAACACATAGTTATCACTTGAATTTACTTGAGACATGACTGAGCAATTAAACGAGAATTGAATTGAAGCAAAATTTACATAAGTATACAGCACAGTATAGTTTAACTGGTAGAATTATTAACTATTCTGCATAAGTAACACGGATAATTGCACAATAACACTAAAGAAAAGATAACTCACTGGAAATTGACTTGGCAAGAAAAACTCAACACACTAAAATAAAACAATCTAGCTTTAACTTGAACAGCAAAATGAGTTTTATTTTCTTTAAATATCAACAAAAATTGCAACACAATAAAAAGAATTAAATGCACAACTAATTAAAAGAATTCAATAATGGTTATGGCAATAGCAACAATCTGATAAAACAATTCAATAGAATTATTCACTGGCAAAAAATAAAAGTAACTGTACTGCTTGAATCACTTAGAAAGTTCACTGGAATATTACTTATTACTCTTAGGAAATGACAAGTTATTGAGCAATTAAACACAACAAAACTGATGAAACAAAAATTGAATACTGGGAATTTAATTTACACAAAATAAATTTCAGGAATTATCAATAGTCAATAATTGCATGGGGAAAAACTTTGCAACACAAGAAATAAGATATTACGAAGGAATTGTTTGAACACTCTTACTCTTTATTGCAAGCAAAGCAAGGTAACTCAATCAAATAAATACTGGAACAATTTACTAAAAACACTGACTTTAAACAAACTTAAGAGTGAAATTGTTCAACAAACTTTAACATGAACTATGTAAAAAAAAAATCATGAATAAGATATTTAACAAGAAAATAAGGCAACACTTACAGGAACTGGAGTACAACTCATCAAAGGTAATTAACTGTTGACTTACAAATTCACAAAAAGTCAATTTCGTTGTCCTTGAGATTAGTAACTTATCAGAAGAAATTGAGATCTTCAATAAAAATTATAGCACTAGTCTGCAAAGTTGAAACACATTAGCACTGTATAAAAAAATAAACAAGTACACAAAACAATATTGGGTGCAATGGGATAGTTACTGACTGCAACACATAAGAATTAGCAGGGAATATTACTGGTAAAAGGTTAAAAATTGCTTGGAGGAAAACAATATATAGTTACTGGGGCAAGCAAAATTAATTAATTACACAATTAATATTAACAAACAAGGGTAAAAGAGTAAATGATAAATCTGGGATAGTACACTTGGTGCAACACAACAATTAACAAGAGAAAGAAAATTCAACAACACATGGACAATGCTGGGGAAAAATTAAAATCTTTTAAAATTACTACTTGGTGGAATATTGGAACAATAGATTCCTTAACAAAACTGTACTACTGCAAACTTGGTAACACAACGAAACTCACAGAGATTATAATGCAATAATTAACAAGAGACAACACTATTGCGATCAAAAATTAATGTAAGTAATTAATTTTACACAGAACACTTCCCAGGATAACTCAAAGTTTCTTTAACTGACAAAAATGTCTCAACACACGAAATTGTCTCTAGATTATCTGAAAAATAAAACAACAACACATAATTGTCTCTAGGGTGGAGATCGTTGACTGCAGCGTGGTGGTGGAGGATGGTGTGGATGGTGGTGGCGGATGGTGGTGGAGGATGGTGGTCCCTCGCGCAGATATCTAGGAGTAATGTGATAAACCGATGAACTAAAGTTGGCACAACAGTTCAGAAGAAACACACTCAGGACGCTCGACCCGGTTCGTAGCCAATAAACTGCTTGCAGGACCCAGTTAAGGGTGAAATAATCCACACTTTATTCTTTGTGTGGGTGGAGACACGTGTTATGGCGCCTGCCTTAGCGTGGGTGGTGGTGGGGTGGCTGGGTGGTAGGCCTACACCGCTTTCCACGTGCCTGTGGCTTACGCCGTTATAGGAACACCCTTGAATTAACCCAGGGTGGCTTGAATAACCCAGGATACCACAGGGATGGTATTGTCACTCAGAACAGCAATACACTGGAGTACAAGGGGCGGTAAAATGCGTGACTCACGTGGCTTACTTCTCAGACAGCAGAGTGGCTTGCTGGCTTAGTAGAATATTTTCACACAGATTGGCTGGTTGGAATCTTGTAACAAATTAGCACAGCAAGGTAGAAGCTGGCTTAAGCCTAGGCTGACGTAACTTGTGGTGGCTTACTGGCTGGATATGGTACTCTCCCTCACAAACTGGCTTACTCCTTCAGAATTTGAAACCCGGGCAACCCCCCCGTAGGTTTTAACAAATTACCACTTAGTTTACCAGGAGATACTGTGATATTGTAGACTTCTTGGATGTGTAGCTGGTAACGTGGTCGGTCTGGAGGCTGTTTGCTTGCTTGTCGTCGTCTATTTTCTATAACACGTAATCGATAAAAATTACGGCACACCGCTGCACACCACTTGTTGTGTGGGTCTTGAGAGAGATATATAGGTTGTCAAAGACACCCTTGTACGGATGGTTACGATATATTTACAGTATGTAAGGAGAGAGCCCAGCCACCGTCCGTCCAGCTCGTAGGTCTATCGCTAGTGAGAGGGACGCCTATGCGTGGCTATGCACATGCGCTGAGCCTCTGACGTCAGGGGTATTGACGTCCACGCAAAGGGGCCAGCTGTATAGCTAAGATGAACGTTGATACACTACACAAGTGTATATATAATACTGACAGACACACAGTCCAGACACAGGAATCATCCCACAGTCCAGACACAGGAATCATCCCACAGTCTAGACACAGGAATCATCCCACAGTCCAGAACAGAATCATTCCCCCAGTCTAGACACAGGAATCATCCCACAGTCTAGAACAGGAATCATCCCACAGTCTAGACACAGGAATCATCCCACAGTCCGCACAGGAATCATCCCACAGTCAGCACAGGAATCATCCACAGTCAGACACAGGAATCATTCCAGTCAGACACAGGAATCTCCCACAGTCTAGACACAGGAATCATCCCACAGTTAAGACACAGGAATCATCCCACAGTTCAGACACAGGAATCATCCCCCAGTCTAGACAAGGAATCAATCCACAGTCTAGACACGGAATCATCCCACAGTCTAGACACAGGAATCATCCCCCAGTTCAGATACAGAATCATCCCACAGTCTAGACACAGGAATCATCCCCGTCCAGACACATGAATCATTCCACAGTCTAGACAAGGAATCATTCCACAGTCTAGACACAGGAATCATCCCACAGTCTAGACACAGGAATCATCCCCCAGTCTAGACACAGGAATCATCCCACAGTTCAGACACAGGAATCATCCCACAGTCCAGACACAGGAATCATCCCACTGTCCGGGATGAGTCCTACACAGATGACAGAAGGAAATGAGGAGTTACTAAAGTCCCAGTATGACTCAGTTTTTTGCGAGCCGCTAACCAGACTGAAAGTCGAAGACCTAAATTAATTTTATGAGGTGCCACAGAACCTGGTAGGACAAGCCTATCTGACATTACCCTAATGTCAAATGACTTCGAAAAGGCAAAAATGACATGCCCATGCACCGCCCAGGCCCAGACTCATGGAACTCCGTGTTCTTCAAGAACTGCAAGAAGCCCCTATCGTGCTTTTTCATCCTATGGAGGGAGCATGGACACTGGGTCGTCCCTCAGTTACTAAAAACAAAAACCCATACCCCCACTCCACAAAGGTGGCAGTAAAGCAATAGCAAAGAACTACAGACCAATAGCGCAAACGTCCCATACCCAAAAAATCTTTGAAAGGGTTCTAAGAAGCAAGATCGCCACTCATCTAGATAACCATCAATTACAAAAACCCAGGGAGCATGGGTTTGAAAAAGGTCGCTCCTTCGTCCCAACTACTGGACCACTACGACAAGGTTGGGGGTGCCCCTAGAAGACAAACAGAATGCAGATGTTATATACACAGACTTTAAAAGCCTTTGATAAGTGTGACCATGGTGTAATAGCACAAAAAAAGGTGAAAAAGGGGAATAACGGGAAAAAGGGGGTAGATGGATCTATAATTTCCTAACAAGTAGAACACAAAGAGTAGTAATCAACAGAGTAAAGTCGGGGAGGCGGCTACAGTGAGAAGCCCCTGTTCCACAAGGCACAGTACTCGCTCCCATCCTTTTCCCCTCATCCTCATATCGGACATAGACAGGGATATAAGCCACAGTGCACAAACAGAGCGAGAAACTAATGTCAAAGACATGGGAGTGATCATGTCAGAGGATCTCACCTTCAGGGACCATAACCCTGAACCCATCTGCAAAAAAATAAGGCTGATAATGAGAACCTTCAAAACCTGGGATACCAAGCCCATGTTAACACTTTTCAGGTCCTTGTTCTATCTAGGTTTTGGAATATTGCTGACACTAACTCCTTTCAAGCCAGGTGAAATTGCTGACCTAGAAAATGTACAGGGGAACCTTCACGGCACGCATTACGCGATAAACCATCTCAATTACGGGAACGCTTGAATTTTCCTAAACCTGTACTCCCTAGAACGCAGGGGGAAGACATACATTATATACCGTGGAAAATTCTAGAGGGGTTAGTACCAAATTTGCACACGAGAGTCACTCCCCCACGAAAGCAAAAGACTCGGCAAGCGATGTAACATCCCCCCAAAGAAGAGCAGGGGGGCCACTAGCACGTTGGGGACAACACAATAAGTGTTAGGGGCCCAAGATTGTTCAACTGCCTCCCAGCATACATCAGGGGGGTTACCAACAAGCCCCTGGCTGTCTTCAAGCAGGCACTGGACAGGCACCAAAGTCGGTACCTGACCAGCCAGGCTGTGGTTCGTACGTTGGACTGCGTGCGGCCAGCAGTAACAGCCTGGTTGATCAGGCCTGATCCAACATGAGGCCCGGTCACAGACTGGGCCGGAGGGTTTTTTACCCCTGAAACTCTCTCCCGGTATACTCCCGGTATACACAGTCCGAAAAGGAATAATCCCACAGTCCAGACACGGGGTCATCCTCAGACATTAAAAACAACAGACATAGCCCCACTCCTCACTGGTGGCAGTAAAGCATCAACAAAGGGAAATTTTAAAAACTGATAGCACTAACGCCCCTCATCATAAAAATCTTTGAGTTATATCTCCCGGATTTTGAGTTATCAAAACATATAATTTCAATAACTGCTTATTTATAAATCATGTCCCATCAAAATTTGGAGGACAGGGAATATAATAATTTTTTTAAAAAAATTTTTCCCCTTTTTTTAAAAACATATTCTCACTGGAAATAGAAAATATATTAAGAATTTGTATTAAAAAACCATTGATCGATTTAGGGACCCAGCTCACACCTGAGGTCTTTGGATCGATCTCCCGGTTCGGCTGGAAAACATTGGGGCGTGTTTTCATAAGACACCGCTGTCACTGTTCACCTAGCAGTAAAATAGGTACCTGGGTTTTAGTGGACTGGTGGGTCGCATCCTGGGACAAAACTGACCTAATTTGCGGAAATGCCCCGCATAAAAAGGGGGCTTTCTATATGTAGTATGTCATTGATGTCAGCTATGGTCTGTATGTTGTATCATGTACTGCTAGAAATAAACAAATTTTTATTAAATTTTTATTATTATTATTATTATTATTATTATTATTATTATTATTATTATTGTTCATAGACCCCACAGGTTGATGGGGAAAAACAAAATGTGCAAGTTTTGGTATCTTTATTGTGGAAACGTTTCGCCAACCCGTCTTCATCGGGCCCAAAACAGAGACTAATGGTTGAAGAACAAAAGGGGGTTTGAGGAATCAGTCCCTCTCAGCCTGGGAGAATGTGACCGTCCTCAGTCTACCCTTGTAAGAGTTTTAAAACGCAAATATCATTAATTTCATCCATGGGGAAGTGGAACAGAATTTCCTCCTAAACCCTGCCTCGTAAGAGGCGACTAAAATCGGAGCAAAAAACTGTAAACCCCTTTTCCTGTATATATTATAAATGTAAAAGGAGCTTTTTTTATATATATATATATATATATTTTATATATAT
>WNWK01028089.1:0-25705 GCA_009830355.1 Cherax destructor | reverse complement strand
CGGACCACAGGGGGGTTTTGGTGGACTTGGGGTGGGAGGGACTGCCTCGCAGGTATGGGAGTTATTGGAAATTAAATGTCCGGTTGCTTCAGGAGGGGATGGGGAGGGATACGTTTGGGGGTTTGTGGGACAGGTTATGATCCGAGGAGCGTGTGGATGAGGATTTGTTGCTTTGGTGGGACAATGTGGCTAAGGGAAAGATAAGGGACTTCTATGTTAGATGGGGGAGGGTGGATAATCAGTTTGCATATGGACTTATCAGGTATCTGTAGGGACAGTTAAGTAATTGTTATGGGAGAGGGGACGGGAGTGCGGGTTACCCTGTGGTGGAAATAGAGGGGTTGAAGGATAATATTAGGGTTTTGCAAAATGAAAGGTTTGATGCTGCAAGGGTGGTGGGTGGGTTAGAGGAGGTGGTATGGGGTGACAAGCTGTCGGCATGTGTCCTGCGAGGGCAGGCATGTAGGCGTAGAGCGACGGAAATTGTAAGGTTGTGTGTGCATGAGGCAAGGGGGAGGTAAAGGGAGGGACAAGAGTTGGTTACAACAGAGGGTATGGGGCGGTATGTGGATGGGTGGTGTCTTGGGGGATTCACAGTCCATGGCTATTGTGGTTATGGTGCCAAAGGGGACTAGTCAGACGACGGTGAGGGACTATAGGACTATTTCACTTATGTGTGCGGACTATAAGTTATTTGCGAAAATATTAGGCAATCGATTGAAAAGGGTCTTAGATACGGTTGTTGTTGGGAGTCAATATGGGGTGCCGGGAAGGTCTATGTATGTGGGGCATGGGGTCATTCGGGGGGTTTATTGAGAGTAGGCAGAAGGAGGGGGGGTATGTTAGCGCTGGATTGGAGGGCAGCGTATGATAGTGTGGAACGTGAAGCGTTGTGGAGCATTATGAGGTGGCAGGGGTTTGGTAAGGAGATGGTGAGTTGGGCATGTACTTTGTACTGGGGAGCAAGTATGTGTGTGCAGGTGAATGGGAGGGTGGGGCAGTGTGTTAGGATGGGTAGGGGTTTACGTCAGGGTTGCCCACTATCTCAATTGTTGTTCGCATGCCTGCAGGACCCATTTTATAGAGCTGTAGAAGCGTCTGTGCGGGGGAAGTTAAGGGAGGATCTGGGTGTTGGGAATCCTGGCATAGTGGGCTATGTGGATGACACGGCGATTCTTGTGGAAAGAGGGGGGGATTAGAGCGTGTGGGCAGAGTCATTGAGATTTTTGGGGAAGCGACGGGTATGACTGTAAATGAGGATAAGTCGAAACTTATGAGATTTAGGGACTGGGAGGGGAGGGTGGGCGGTAGGGTTAGTGGGAGGTGGTGTTTAGTGGACCGGGTGAAGATTTGTGGTTTGGTGTATATGAGGGATGCGAGGGAGGCGAGGGTGGTTAATTCGGAGGGTGTAGTACAGAGGGTGTTGGGTAGATTAGATGGTTTGCGGCCATCCCATTTCACGCTGCACCAATGGGTAATAATGGTTAACGTGTTGCTATATAGTAAAATATGGCATGTGGTGGCATTGTACCCGTTGGTGCAGGGAGACTTTCAGAAGTTGTTGCGTAGGGTTTTTCGTTTTATTTGGGATCGGGTTGTGATTGGTTACGGAGGAGGGTGGTTACGCTCCCGTTACGCCATGACCCTTGTGGTTTAGCGCTTCTATTTGATTATAATAATAATCCCATTATGCCAGGGAGGGCTAGGGTTGATTCCCTTGGAATGCAGATTGAAGAGTGTTTATGTGAAGCGGGGTTACCTGCGGGTGTTTGGGGATGGGGAGGATAGGCCTTCTGCATGAGGATATAAGAAGGTGGTGGGGAGGGCGGGATTTAAGGGAATGTGAGGACATGTTAAGGGTCCTACTTATTGTTAGGGATCCATCACATATGAGGGTCAGGACTATTGAGAAGGCGGTGCGGTCTCGGGAGGTGGAAGGGGTGTACCCTCTGTATGCTTGGAAGGATATTTGGGGGAGGTTAAGAAGATTGCGGTTTCGTTCATGTGTGCGAAAGGTATTTTTCCGGTTTCTTCATGGGATCTTACCGTCTGGGGTGGTTTTACGTAATAGAGGCCTTAGGGTGGATGGGGTGTGTCAAGCTTGTGGGGAGGATGAAACTGCATTTCATAGTGTATATTTTTGTGAGCGTTTGGGTGTCGTGAGGGAATGGTTGGGGCGTGTGATTTGCTTAGTGGTGGGGGGGGTGGATTGTCGGTGTTGAGGGCACTTAGTTTTGATGTGGGAGGAGTGGGGGTGGAGGTTCAGAGAGCAGTGGCGTATGTGATAGCGAATTTTGTTTTCATTTCATGGGCTATGAGGGATAAAGGGGTTAGTGAACGACGGATGGCACTGGCTGCAGGCTTTTATAGAACGAAGTGCCGAAATAGGGACCTCTATAGGGGGAGGTGGGGGAGGGATTTTCCTGTGGGTTACAGGGCTATCACCATAGGGGTCTTGTGGTCTTTGTGAGTGCCAGGGGTATCCGACGGGCTGGTCTCCCGGGGGAGGGGATATTGTGAGGTATTGACTTCAGTTGTTGGAGCTCGTGTGATTGTGCGTGAGGGATCGAGGTTGGTTAGCTTAGGGGGGTATCACTGTTTTGGTGTATGTGTTTGTATGTAAGTAGTGTGAGGAAGGGCATTTATATTGTCCTGTTGGGGGTTTTGATGTGTGGTTTTGTATTGATGTCACACTTGTGTCTTTTGTGACATGGCCGTGCTGGTCTCGAGACCCGTTGGGGTTCTCATAATGTATATAGTGTGATAGGGTGTGCTCTCAGTGGTGTAGGTTTGTGTAGAGCGAATTGTATATCTGCTTTTTAGTAGTGTGTGGTTGTGTTGAGTTGTTATATTTATATTGACTGTACGATGTATGTCTTGTACCCAGTATTTGGGATGATTGCTTAGACTTACGTTATCGCTTTATTGTAAATTTTCTCTTGTATTTAAGAGTTATGTATATTTTATGTTTATCTTTTCAATAAAATATAAAAAAAAATTAAAGAGAGTTATGTTATTGTAGGCTCTAAGTAATGTCTTTACTTGATCTGCTGTGTAATAATTACAGTTGCTATTGGATTCATGTAAGTCATTTAATAATAGGTTGATATCAGGATCAATGCTTGAAATCACAAGATTTAGTGTGATTCTATAACTAGGCTTAAGAACAATGTATTATGCTATACTTTAATATGATACTTGATTAATTAATCTTACTAGCTAATGGATTAACACAATTTTGAACAATAGTCACAGAGATATAGGATACTCCTACAATGTTGATGATTTACTACTGAACTGGCTAGTGAAATGGTTGGAATAATTACTATGACTAGTATTAAATTGTTATGGAACAATTATTTGGATTCAATATTGCACTGGTTGTAATTTTAGAATTTATAACAGGCAATATTAAGTAATTGAAAGTAAAGAAATATTCTAAGAGAATATAGAGATTAATTGTACAAAAGTAAAATGGACTGATAGTAATAAATGGTATTAAAAAAAATTAAACAATTAATTGTGCTTAATAATATATAAAAATGAGGTTGGAAAATGGACAAATAGTAAATATGTATTTTAAAAAATATAGCAATTAAAGATAAAAATATATACAATGAGGTAGTTGCTTGTCACGTGCTAAACGGACTTTCTTCTCTCCCAAACTCTACTCATGGGAACTCTCCTGTCTTCTGCCTTCCCTACATTTCCACTCTCTCCGTTACTTAGACATCAAACTTACTTTTCGCCAGACTAATACTCTTCACACCAATCTAGTTCATACCTCTCCTCCCTCTGTTGATGCTCCTGGTGTCTACTGTATTTCTTGCTCCTCCTGTCCTCTTCAGTACTTTGAAGAAACTGACCGATATCTTTCTGACAGACTCAGGGAGCACAAAAATAGTGTTAGGCTTGCCGACACCAACAATGCTCTTTTCTGTCATGTCAGAGATCACAGTCATCCTATTGATTGGTCTTCTGCTAAAACTGTCTACCCTACGTCTAACTTTCATAGTCGCCGTCTGGTTGAATCCTCCCTTATACACAACTTTCCTTGTATGAATCTTAGTCGTGGCTTTGTCTCTGTAGATGCCTTCCTTTCACTTCAGAATACCCGTGACTTAACCTGATTCTTTTTCCCCCCTACTCCCTTTTTTCCCTATCCTCTTCCCTCTCTTTCCATTGGGTTTTCTTTCTTCTGCCTGAGATATTTTGTCCAGTATTATTATCCCCCCCCCTCTGAGTTCTTGTTCCTACCCTCTGTGGGCCCCTAGCTCCCTTGTTGTGCTCCTCTTTCTTAGTATTTGACTGACTCCACTATTATTACTACTACCTCTACCACTGCCTCTCTTCCTCCTTTCTTGTTCCCGTCCCTGTCCCTGTACTCCCTCATTCTCTTCTTTTTTGTTTGTGTCTTTGTAAATGGTCCAAGTTGGACCGAAATGTCGTCGCAAGTTCCTCCTGTCGTATGTGTTAGAGTGAGGTGTATAACATGAGGGTGTATCAAAGTAGTGATGGTGTATCAACAGTAGTGATGGTATCAACAGTAGTGATGGTGGTATCAACAGTAGTGATGGTGGTATCAACAGTAGTGATGGTGGTATCAACAGTAGTGATGGTGGTATCAACAGTAGTGATGGTGGTATCAACAGTAGTGATGGTGGTATCAACAGTAGTGATGGTGGTATCAACAGTAGTGATGGTGGTATCAACAGTAGTGATGGTGGTATCAACAGTAGTGATGGTGGTAACGACAGTAGTGATGGTGGTAACGACAGTAGTGATGGTGGTAACGACAGTAGTGATGGTGATAATGACAGTAGTTGTGGAGGAAATTCTCCAGTGAAGGGGGTGATATTCCCCTCTTAAAAGGGGTAGCCCTCTCATAGGGGAAGCCCTCTCATAGGGGGGTAGCCTTCTCATAGTAGGGTAACCCTTTCAAATGGGTGTAGCCCTCTCATAGGGGGATAGCCCTCTCATATTGGGGTAGCTCTATCAAACGGGGGTAGCCCTCTCATAGGGTTTTAGCCCTCTCATTGGGGGTAGCCCTCTCAAACTGAAGTAGCCCTCTTATAGGGGGTAGCCCTCTCATAGGGAAGTAACCCTCTCATTGGCGGGTAGCCCTCTCAAACGGGAGTAGCCCTCTCAAACGGGAGTAGCCCTCTTATAGAGGGTAGCCCTCTTGTAGAGGGTAGCCCTCTTATAGAGGGTAGCCCTCTTATAGAGGGTAGCCCTCTTATAGATGGTAGCCCTCTTATAGAGGGTAGCCCTCTTATAGAGGGTAGCCCTCTTATAGAGGGTAGCCCTCTTATAGAGGGTAGCCCTCTTATAGAGGGTAGCCCTCTTATAGAGGGTAGCCCTCTTATAGAGGGTAGCCCTCTCAAATGGGGGTAGCCCTCTTATAGGGGTTAGCCCTCTCATAGGGGTTAGCCCTCTCATAGGGGGTAGCCCTCTCATAGGGGATAGTGAACTATCACGCCTAGAGATGAAACTGCTTCACTGTGCGTGTTCATTAGCAAACTTTTTTTTTAATAATGGGGAGCGCTAAACCCGTACTTAAATCCCAGTATGACTCAGTTTTTAGCGAGCCACTAACCAGACTGAAAATCGAAAACCTAAATGATTTTTTTATGAGAGTGCCACAGAACTTGACAGACGCATGCCTTTTTAACATCACCACGACGCCAAATGACTTCGAAAAGGCAATAAATGACATGCCCATGCACTCCGCTCCAGGCCCAGACTCATGGAACTCCGTGTTCATCAAGAACTGCAAGAAGCCCCTATCACATGCTTTTAACATCCTATGGACACTGGGATCGTCCCGCAGTTACTAAAAACAACAGACATAGCCCCGCTCCACAAAGGGGGCAGTAAAGCAATGGCAAAGAACTACAGACCAATTGCGCTAACGTCCCATATCATAAAAATCTTTGAAAGGGTTCTAAGAAGCAAGATCGCCACCCATCAATTGCACAACCCAGGACAGCATGGGTTTAGAGCAGTCCGCTCCTGTCTGTCCCAACTACTGGACCACTACGACAAAGTCCTGGATGCTCTAGAAGATAAACAGAATGCAGATGTTATATACACAGATTTTGCAAAAGCCTTTGACAAGTGTGACCATGGTGTAATAGCACACAAAATTCGTGATAAAGGAATAACAGGAAAAGTTGGTAGATGGATCTATAATTTCCTAACATGTAGAACACAAAGAGTAGTAGTCAACAGAGTAAAGTCTGAGGCAGCTACTGTGAAAAGTTCTGTTCCACAAGGCACAGTACTTGCTCCCATCCTGTTCCTCATCCTCATATCAGACATTGACAGGGATATAAGCCACAGTGCTGTGTCTTCCTTTGCAGATGACACCCGAATCTGTATGACAGTGTCCACCGTTGAAGACACTGCAAGACTCCAAGCAGACATAAACCAAATCTTTAAATGGGCTGCAGAAAACAATATGAAGTTGAATGATGAGAAATTTCAATTACTCAGATACGGAAAACGTGAAGAAATTAAAATCTCATCGGAGTACAAAACTAATTCCAACCACACAATAGAGCGAAAAACTAATGTCAAAGACCTGGGAGTGATCATGTCAGAGGATCTCACCTTCAAGGACCATAACAATGTAGCAATTGCATCTGCTCGAAAAATGACAGGATGGATAATGAGAACCTTCAAAACTAGGGATGCCAAACCCATGTTGACACTTTACAGATCGCTTGTTCTATCTAGGCTGGAATATTGCTACACACTAACTGCACCTTTCAAGGCAGGTGAAATTGCTGACCTTGAAAATGTGCAGAGAACCTTCACCGCACGCATAAGTGCGATAAACCACCTCAACTACTGGGAACGCTTGAAGTTCCTAAACCTGTACTCTCTAGAACGCAGGTGGGAGAGATACATTATTATATACACATGGAAAATTCTCGAGGGCTTAGTACCAAACTTGCACACAAAAATCACTCCCTACGAAAGCAAAAGACTCGGCAGGCGATGTAACATCCCCCCAATGAAGAGCAGGGGTGCCACTAGCACGTTGAGGGACAACACAATAAGTGTGAGGGGCCCAAGATTGTTCAACTGCCTCCCAGCGTACATCAGGGGGATTACCAACAAGCCCCTGGCTGTCTTCAAGCAGGCACTGGACAGACACCTCAAGTCGGTACCTGATCAGCCAGGCTGTGGTTCGTACGTTGGACTGCTTGCGGCCAGCAGTAACAGCCTGGTTGATCAGGCTCTGATCCAACATGAGGCCTGGTCACAGACCGGGCCGCAGGGGCGTTGACCCCTGGAACTCTCTCCATGAATACTCCAGGATGTCTAGGCAATCATAATGTAAGGGAGTGCCAGACCAAATTGAACAATTGTCATTAGTGCAACAAGGGAAGACAGCACATAGTGATGTGCAAGGGTGGGTATAATCCTAATAATGAGGATGGTAATGGTAGTGATAATCACCCGGACTCTACAGTGGTTCACGTAAAGATTGCGTGGCCTTACCTGTGAGGTGGCCTTACATGTGTTGGACGTGACAATTAAGGATAAACGGCGTAAAGCCAAAAGGGTAACGGCATTGCTAGATAAGGGATCACAACGAACTTTCATAAAACGTAATTGCCTTAATGGGATGAAAGTACGAATGGGGGATCCTACCACCTTAAAATTATCTGGCTTTCTCTCAGATAAAAGGGCCCAGTCATTTACATAAATGTCGGTCTGGGTAGAGAGAAAATCTGGGTTAATGCAGTAGTTGTGGATAGACTACCGGAGAGAATCTCTACAGTAGGCTTAATGCCGCTACGCAGAGACTCTCCCAAAATAATGTGAAACTGGCACCTTCCGTAGTAAACAATGACACGGTGGGACCAATAAGTGTTTTGATAGGCAGTGACTATTATGCCGCCCTTGTGAAAGGTATGACAAAGAAATGTGGTGTCACTCTTCTCAAACCTGGTGCGGGCCATGTAATTTATGGCAGGCTCCCTCGCAGTAATGAATGACTGGAGGGAGCCATAAATACAGTCACGGTGTGTCTTACTCAAGAAACGTCACCCCAGTACAAATATTCTTCTATGGAGAACACTGTTGGGCCAGTGTATAAATTGTGGGAACTGGACAGCATTGGGATCAATGTAAATGAAGGAAGTCCAGATGATTCCTTTACTCAGGAACAATACCTGAAGGATGTTAAATTTGAATCTGGACAATACTGGGTGTGACTCCCATGGAAGCTGAACCATCCAGAATTACCTACTAATTACCGGATGGCATATGGTCAGTTAAAGGCCCAGCTCCACGAACTGAGTAAGACACCGGAATTGTTGACTGCCTATAATGGGATAGTTAATGAACAGTTAATCAATCAGTTCATAGAGGAGGTACCCCCTGAGCAAGCCAAGATTCATGGCCACTACTTACCACATCACGGAGTGAAGAAGGATTCGAAAACCACTCCTTTGAGGATTGTGTTTAATTGTAGTGCCAGGAGTAATAAAAATGTACCTAGCCTGAATGATTGTTTAATGACGGGTCCGTCACTGACGGAAAAATTGGGAGATATATTATTGAATTTCAGAGTTAAGAATTATGCCTTTACGACAGATATAAGTAAAGCTTTCCTGAGAGTGGGATTGCAAAAAACGGATCGGGATTACACACTTAGTCCTCTGAAAACCTTTCGATTCAGGAGTGTATAGTTTGGTTCTACCTCCAGTCCGTTCTTACTTCAAGCGACGATAAATGCTCACCTTAAACGTACAGGTGGTCCATTGAGTGAAATAATGGGTAAACAATTTTATGTAGACAATTTCATGGGTGTGACGTCAACCGAAGAGGAACTAATGAGGATATATGAAGGGGCTTATGGAATAATGCAAGGTACAAATATGTCTCTCAGGGAGTGGAACAGTAATTCGTCCAGGTTAAAGGACCGGATAATTAAAGACAATCCAGATGGAGTAGCTGGGTGTAATAATGTATTGGGACTGACTTGGGATACTGAGAGAGACTCGTTATTGTTAGTCTAATAATTACAGTATGCCCAATAAATTAAACAAACAAACAAACAAATTTTATTTCATTGCAATTTTACATAGATATTTATAGGTACAATCATAAACTGAAGTGCAAGGAGAGCCACTGACATGCCATGGTGAAGTGCCAGGAGAGCCACTGACATGCCATGGTGAAGTGCAAGGAGAGCCACTGTTATGCCATGGTGAAGTGCAAGGAGAGCCACTGTCATGCCATGGTGAAGTGCCAGGAGAGCCACTGTCATGCCATGGTGAAGTGCAAGGAGAGCCACTATCATGCCATGGTGAAGTGCAAGGAGAGCCACTGTCATGCCATGGTGAAGTGCAAGGAGAGCCACTGTCATGCCATGGTGAAGTGCAAGGAGAGCCACTGTCATGCCATGGTGAAGTGCAAGGAGAGCCACTGTCATGCATGGTGAAGTGCAGAGAGCCACTGACATGCCATGGTGAAGTGCAAGGAGAGCCACTGTCATGCCATGGTGAAGTGCAAGGAGAGCCACTGTCATGCCATGGTGAAGTGCAAGGAGAGCCACTGTCATGCCATGGTGAAGTGCAAGGAGAGCCACTGTCATGCCATGGTGAAGTGCAAGGAGAGCCACTGACATGCCATGGTGAAGTGCAAGGAGAGCCACTGTCATGCCATGGTGAAGTGCAAGGAGAGCCACTGTCATGCCATGGTGAAGTGCAAGGAGAGCTACTGACATGCCATGGTGAAGTGCAAGGAGAGCCACTGACATGCCATGGTGAAGTGCAAGGAGAGCCATTGACATGCCATGGTGAAGTGCAAGGAGAGCCACTGTCATGCCATGGTGAAGTGCAAGGAGAGCCACTGACATGCCATGGTGAAGTGCAAGGAGAGCTACTGACATGCCATGGTGAAGTGCAAGGAGAGCCACTGACATGCCATGGTGAGACAGTGCTAAAGGAGAGCTTCACATGTGAATGCACTATGACATGCATGAAGTGAAGATGCAAATGGAGAGCCATTATCTAGTGATCATGCCATGGTGAAGTCAAAGATGAATGTGGAAGTGCAAGGGGCTACTGACATGCCATGGTGAAGTGCAAGGAGAGCCACTGACATGCCATGGCATTAGGGGCAGCTTAATGTAATGACTTATAGACTATGTACATAATATTAGAGAAATTGATTGAGTTTATTCTAGTTATATATTTGGGTGTTCAAAGTACAATATGATGATATTACAATGTTCAAATTACAATATGATAATATTACATTGTAACAAGTGTTGAGTAGGATGGTAATATAATAGTAAAAATTGAGATTATCTTAAGGAAAATAACATTGAGCATTTTTTAAAGTAATTTAGAGTATGAGTATTTAGTTTAGGGTGAGTAGGTGGTTTTTGAGAAGAGTCATAAATTGATTTTCAGACCAGGTTATCTTAGTATTTACTGGTAATGAATTCCAGATTCTGGGGCCCTTTATGTGCATAGAATTTTTACATAGGTTGATATGGACTCAGGGTATATAAAAAAGTGACCTGTGTCTTGTGTTATGGTCATGGGTCCTATTAAAGTTGGTGAGGAGAATTTTGAGTGGAGGGTTTATATTAGAGTGCAGAGTTTTATGTATGTAGTAGACACAAGAATAAGTGTGAATGTTCTTTACGGTGAGTAGTTTTAGGCTTTTGAATATTGGTGGAGTATGCTGTCTAGAGTGGGAATTTGTTATCATTCTGACTGCAGCCTTTTGCTGGGTTATGAGTGGTCTAAGGTGATTTAATGTTGTTGATCCCCATGCATAGATTCCATAGGTGAGATAAGGGTAGATAAGTGAGTGATATAGTGCAAGGAGAGCTGATTGAAGCACATAGTAGCGTATCTTTGATAATATGCCTACTGTCTTTGAGATTTTCTTGGAAATTTGTTGTATGTGTGTTTGGAATTTAAGGCTACTGTCAAGGTGGATTCCTAGGAATTTTCCCTCTGTGAGTCTTGTGATGGGTGTACCATTGAGTGTTATGTTAAGTGGAACATTTGTGGCTTTGCTTCCAAACTGTATGAAGTAGGTCTTGTCAGTATTGAGAGTAAGCTTGTTAGTCGTCATCCATGTTGATATTTTCTGTAATTCGGCATTACCAGTGTTGGCCAGTATGACTGGATTTGGGTGAGAGAAGACATATGTTGTGTCATCTGCAAATAATATGGGTTTGAATAGTTGTGATGCATTCGGTAGGTCATATATGCAAATGAGGAATAGGAGTGGCCCCAGGACACTTCCTTGAGGGACTCCGACTGTAATTTGTTGTGTGGAAGAATTCACTTAGTAACAGAACACATATTGGGTTCTGTTACTAAGGTATGACTTTAGGTAGTTGAGTGAGTGCCCCCTTATACCATAGTGTGCTAATTTTGTAAGCAGTAAATCATGGTCGACAGTATCAAAAGCTTTGCGTAGATCAATGAAAATTCCCAGTGGGACTTCTTTCTTCTCAAGTGCGGTGTATATTAACTCTAGCATGTGTATAATAGCATCGTTTGTGCTCTTGTTGGTCCTGAATCCAAATTGACAGGGGTTTAGTACGTTGTGTGAGACGAGGAAGGAATAGATCTATATATGAATTAATTTTTCGAAGATTTTAAAAAACAGTGGTAAATTAGAAATTGGTCTATAATTATTAAAGTCTGTTTGATCACCTCCTTTGTGGATCGGGGTGACCCTAGCTATTTTGAGAATTGATGGGAAGGTAGAGGCTTCAATGGATTTATTGAATAGTGTTGCTATAATTGGTGACAGTACATGTGAAGCTTTTTTGTACATAAAAGTTGGTAGGCTGTTTATGTCTCCTGCCTTGTTTTTAAGGGTGTTGATTATGAGCGAGACTTCAATTGGATTGGTAGGAGCTAGGAATAGTGTATTAGGGTAGGTGTTGGTGAGGTAGTCTGTTGGACGGGTGTTCGAGCTTGGGATTTTACTCGCTAGATTCTTTCCTATGGTGGAGAAGAAAACATTAAGTCTGTTTGCTGTCTCAGTTGGTGAGAGTAGGGGTTCGTCTGTTTTTGATAGTTTGATGGTATTGTTCTTGGATATCATTTTATTTCCTAGAATTGCAGAGAGGGTTTTCCAGGTCTTTTTCATATCACCTTTAATGTTCTGGAGTCTGTTCTCATAATATAATTTGTTTTATCTTATCAGGCTGTTAAGGATTGATGAGTAGTGTTTGGATTGTTCTCTGATTATTAGACCCCTTCTGTATTGTTTTTCATATTGGTGCCTTTTGTTAATGAATTTAAGGATGCTGGGTGTTAGCCAGGGATCTGTATAGTTTTTTTAGGGCAATGTTTATTATAGAGGTAGTGGCTTTTTTTTAGAAAATTCTTAATACATTCATTAGTATCTGAATATGTTTCTATCTCATTTTGCCAGTCGATGTTAATCATAGCTGTTATAAAGTTATTAACAGCTGACTCGTTATGTAGTCTGAAGGTTAGTTTTGTAATATCTTGGGGCAATTTACCTAGGTTGGTAATGAGAAAGGTAGGGTAGTGGTCTGTGGTGTTGTCTGTGATTATGCCTGATTTTAGAGGGGATATAGTGTTAGTTCACATGTTGTCTAATAATGAGGTACTAGTCTCAGAGATTCTTGTAGGTTTTGATATTGTTGGTAGTAACAAACAGTTGTTCATAGTGTTTGTGAATTAGGTTACCTGTGGGTCCTGGTCATGTAGGAGATTTATGTTGAAATCTCCTGTGAGCAGCAAATGGTCTTTGTTCATGTGTGCATCAGTTATCAGGTTTCCTAGTTTTCACTAAAGTGATGAATGTTTGACTGTGGTAATCTGTAGATGTTTATCACTGTGAGGGATTTTTGCAGGTCTTTTGATTTAAATTTAGCTATAATATATTCTCCATGCTCATCCCTTGTGCATGAGCTATTGATACATTGAAGTTGATCCGAGTAATATATTGCTATTCCACCCCCTCGCTGATCTGTCCTACAGTTGTGAATGGCTGTGTAACCTGGGATGGCATAGACATCTGTAGTATCAGGCTTCAGCCAGGTCTCAGTGAGTGTGATGATTGACATATTGGTCTGTAGGGATTGGAGTAGTGCTGTGAGGTCATCATAATGTTTGCTCAAAGATCTAACATTGTAATTGAAGATAGTTATGTTATTGTTGGCTCTGAGTAATGTCTTTGCTTGATCAGCTGTGTAATAGTTGCAGTTGCTGTTGGAATCATGTAAGTCATTTAATAATAGGTTGATGTCAGGATCAATGCCTGTAATCATAAGATTTAGTGTGATTCTATAACTAGACTTGAGAACAATGGATTATGCTAAACTTAATAATATGGTACTAGATTAAGTTCTTACTAACTATTGGATTATTACAATTTTGAATAATTGTTCACAGAGATATAGGATATTTGTACAATGTTGATGATTTACTAATTGAACTGGCTAATGAAAGGTAGGAATAATTACTATGACTAGTATTAGATTGTTTTGGACTATTATTTGGATTCAGTATTGCACTGGTTGAAACTTTAGAATTTATAAAAGGCAATAAGCGGTAAATGAATGTAAAGAACTATTTTAAGAGAATATAGGGATTAATTGCACAAAGTAAAATGGACTAATTGTAAAAATGGTTTTGATCAAATTTTAAATAAATTAAATGATTACTAATACTATATATAGTTAAGGTTTGAAAATGTCTAATGGTAAATAAGTATTTAAAAATTATAAGCAAATAATTGCAATTAATTGGTAGTTGCTTCTAATACAAGAAATATAAAATAAGTCACATATATAATGAGGTAGTTGATTAGAGTTGATTAGAGTTGAAGGGAATGAGAAGCAGCATTCACAAGTCATCTTATGGAAACTAATGTGCAAATTGATTTAATAAAAATTGTAAACTCAAAGGTAAACTCTTTAAAGGTGTATGGCCCAAATCTAATTTAATCAAACTTAGAGGGCTCTCATATCTCAAAGAACTGACTTGATAAACCATGAAATATTTAAAAATATGCAGGGTTTAGCACTTAGTTGTGATTATGTATAATAATACGTAATTAAGAATATGCAAGTACAGGTCGGCCATCACTAATCCGGAAATCAGTAATCTGGTTCCATCAGTAATCCAGCACTAATTTTGTCTAGCATAATTTCAAATTTTTGGAGTTGCCACACCAACCTGCTGCTACTGTTTGGTATACCTGGAGTATACCTGGAGAGAGTTCCAGGGGTCACAGCCCCTGCGGCCCGGTCTGTGACCAGGCCTCATGTTGGATTAGAGCCTGATCAACCAGGCTGTTACTGCTGGCCGCACACAGTCCAACGTATGAACCACAGCCTGGCTGGTCAGGCACCGACTTTAGGTGCCTGTCCAGTGCCTGCTTGCAGACAGCCAGGGGTTTGTTCGTAATCCCCCTGATGTATGCTGGGAGGCAGTTGAACAGTCTTGGGCCCCTGACACTTATTGTGTTGTCCCTCAACGTGCTAGTGGCACCCCTGCTCTTCATTGGGGGGATGTTACATCGCCTGCCGAGTCTTTTGCTTTCGTAGGGAGTGACTCTCGTGTGCAAGTTTGGTACTAATCCCTCAAGAATTTTCCACGTGTATATAATAATGTATCTCTCCCGCCTGCATTCTAGGGAGTACAGGTTTAGGAACTTCAAGGGTTGCCAGTAATTTTTTTTTTTTTTATATTTTATTTAAAACAGTACATACAATACATGTCATGACAAAATCGCATATTGAAACATATACATAAGCTCCTCACCCTACCAGAAAACGAAACACAAATATAATCAATCTCCTTCGTATTAACCTTGATACTAGGTTGTCTTATTTTTACTGGAAAATATCTGAATACAACTACAATCTGCAGCAAAACAATACACAAAACAAAACTGCCTTTACCTAACCACACCTCAATACCCATCTCCCTGCTCACACATGTTACAAAAATTAAACACCACAACTGCCTTAATAAAAATTAAACATCATATCACATTCCATAAACACACAGGAACAAAACTGTCTCTGCAAAAGTCTTACCCAATCAGTCCGAAGACCTGGTATCACTGTAATACACCAAATAACATGAAACCATTACAGCTCTACCATGTACACTTGTAAACCCCCCTTCCATTCCTTTTTTTTCCATTTTTAAGGAAATACCCTTTCGAGTCAGACGTAAAAGTCATAATACAAGTCACAAACAACATCTTATTAAACTTGAAATTGTCTACTATCCTAACTCCCCCTTTTTAAAAACATATCTCAATACAACTGTAAACCTTCATCTATATTATATACAAAACAAATTTTTCTTTGACCTGACAACACCTCGAACAAAATCCCAACACCCTACACACATTACTAATATTAATCAAAATTAACTGCCATTACAATGTAAGACACCACTATATTACATTCAACGATCACATAAGATCAAAAAGCTAACTCTTCAAAAGTCAGGAGCCTTACCTAACCTACTGCTGTATACCACAACAGTGCTCCTAGAACCTGGTGCACATCAAATAAAACCTCCCCATACCCATACATTTCAAGGTTTACCACCACCATGTCATGCTTGAACCATATGACATTCCCTTTGTATGACACAGACAAAACACAAAAATTACCCCGGTGGTAGCTGAAAAAGTTAACACAAAGGAAAATAATATTTTCTCCACCCACACACACGCACCCAACATACATCCAAACACCTGCCATACGTGACACAATGTCCATACACGAACACACGGATCTCACTCACACAGGCGGCATCTCTAATAGAGATCTTCCAATATATATATATATATATATATATATATATATATATATATATATATATATATATATATATATTGTTTTCTTTAATTTAGTCAACAAAGGTTTGCTTTGACTCACAAACCCCTAAGAGATTATGGATTACGCCGACAGTAAGAAAACAGGCAAGCTTCCCTTATGCTCCCAGCAACCCCCTCCCCCTCCTTCCCAGCCTTTCAAAACCCCACTAAACCATTCCCTCACCCCCCAACTCCTCACAAAAGTAAAGAACGTGATACGCAGTTTCAAGCCCACCGCATTTCAGGCACAACCCCTCCTTATTATGCCCATTCTCCACAATTGTGCCCTTGATGCCAAAATGCCTAATAAAAACCTATACCCTGTTTCCCATACCCTAGGTGGTATACGCAGCCCCTTCATCCAATACCACACCAATTTCCAATTATACATTGGATAAATCCCTGATCCCTGCACTATCTCTTTCTCCCCCCTATCCTATCCAACTTACTCACCTTCACCCTACCTGGCACCCTGACAACTGAAAGATATCTCAAAATATCCTCACAATGCAATAAATCTCTACCCTTCACCACCTACGTACCTCACTCATAACCCTCCCCACTCGCCTGCCCCCACCCCCCGCTATAAATTCCTGTTTTACATATATACTTTGAAGCCTTCTCCCAATGGTATCAACCCCATACCCCCCACGGCCACCCCCGCTGTTACTACTTCTCGCGCCAACCAGTGCCTCCCATAGCTCCAAATGTATCTATATACCCTTACCAACAACCTTCTTATGTCACACTCCCGTAGAGGATAAACATTCACCACAAACCACAGTTTACTATAAATTAGAGCATTCACTACCACTGCTCTTTGTAACAACGTTACCTCTCCAGGACTGAAACCACCTAACCTACCTAGTGCTTTGTCCACCACTAACTCCGAATTTAATTCCCTTGCCAACTGACTACTATGACTAAACATGACCCCACATATTTTTAAGCTATCAACACACATCCACCCACCCCTACTCCCCAACGGCCCACCCACCCACGAACCTACCTCCAACAACCTAGATTTCGCTCTATTGATGCCCATCCCAGTAGCCCCTCCAAACACCTCAATAATCTTATTAACATTTCCTAAACCCTCACTACTCCCCACCATAATTGTAGTGTCATCAACATAACCTACTATGCCCATTACACAACCCCACTTTCATCCCCATCCCATACCCCTCACGAACCAACCTATAAAAGGGGTCCTGCAGACACTAAAAAGGATCTGAGATAGGGGACAACCCTGCCTCAGACCCCTCTCAAACCTCACCTGAACCCCTAACCTGCCATTAACCTGGACCCTCGCAAGGCACCATCATACAAGGTTCTTACCCACCTAACAATTTCCCCACCAAACCCCTACCTCCCTAAGATCTCATATAACATCTCCCTGTCTACATTATCGTACGCTGTTTCCCAATCTAACCCCAGAACCCTCCCCTTCCTTCAGTTCCACGAAAGTCTTAATTCTCTATGCCCCATCCTAATGCTACGTCCTGGTATACCAAACTGACCTTCCTCTAAACCTTCTCCAACACCCTTTTCATCCTATTCGCTAATATCTTGGCAAAAATTTTGTAATCAGAGCATAACAAAGTTATTGCCCTATACCCTCTAAAAACATCACTGTCCTTGCCTTTTGGTACTAACACCACCACCCCAGTCCTTTGCACCTCATCCATCGTACCCCTATCCTTCATTTGATTCATCATCTTTACTAAAACATCCTTCAAAACATCCCAATGACATACGTAAATCACCAGGTAACCCATCCACCCCAGGTGCCTTTCCCATGCGTAACCCTTGCACCGCTTGCCATACCTCTTCAATCGTTATTCTTCCACCTAACCCCTTCCTATCCTCCTCCCCTTACCTCTCCTGAATGCTTCTCTAGCACAATCCCCTACAAACCTCATCCCTCACTCTACCCATGAACTTATGCTGAACAATACCTCCATAAGCACACATCCCATCTGTAGTTCTTAACACCTGACCTTTATGATAACCCCCAATCTCCCCTCTCCTTCAACGCCGTTATTGTCATGCCTGTTCTACGGGCCTAAACTCCTCAAAACAGTACCCGATGGCCTATCACCCCATAACACCTCTACTAATTGACTACGAACCCTTATCGCCCTAAAAAATTCATTCTGAATATCCTTTAGTCTACCCTTAAGATGCGCTATTTCCTGTTGATGACACCCCCCTCCTCCACCACCATAACAATCCCTTAACCTCCCTTCCAAATATCCCTGTAACCCATACCTATACCTAGCCTCCTCAACCCCCTCAGCCTATAATAACCTCTCACCGCCTCCTTTGCCATCAAATTCCACCACTTCCCCAAGTCACAAATGCCCCTACCCCACCCCAGAACCCCCCACCAAGCCTCGAAACCCCCACGATCCCCTTTCGTTTCAGCAAACTAACATTCAACCTCCACAAGTCCGAATATATTTAACAGCACCCACCCACCCCAACAAGACCACACCCCCGTGATCTGAAAACCCAACACTATATTACGCACCTCTTCCACATTTATACTTGAAGACACAAACCCTATCCAACAGTGCTGATATCCTTTCCTAATAAACGTATGTTCTACCAAAAAACCCGTCTACCATCTACAACATCCCAAACCCCAACCCGCCCCTAATAAGTCCCTCAACATTGCCAGCACACAACCCGTCCCCGGTTCTCGTCATTCCTCCTAATAACACATTCCAGTCTCCTTTCATACCGTTCCGCAGGAAGATCCCCTTAATGCATAAACTAAAAATCCCTCACGAAATCCCCTTGATACTAGGGCATTAACCGCTGGCATATACACACCAGAAAATAAACCGAGATGTCACCCCAGACCCCACTACCCAAATCCACCCCCTCCTACCTCCTCCCCGACCTCAAATGAAAAGGGGGATTCCCTAATACCTCCCAAAACCTTCCCTTAAAAAATTCCGAGCTTCCTGTTTTAAATTATATCCCTTTATCCTAAATTTCCCCTACCACACCTATAATTGTGTTCTTGGAGGAAACAAACATCAATACCCTCTCTCCGCAAAGTACTCTCAACCACAACCCTTTTCCCCGGCGGGGGGCCTTAAACTTTTCTTAAACACTTAAATTTTTAAGGGGGTTTTCCCCCCATGCTTCGTTACTCGTGCTCCACCTATTGACGAAGAACCCACCCCCCTGGTCCCTCCTCCCCCTTGTCACCCTTTCCTTTTTTCCCCCCTCATCCCTACCCCTTTTTTCCAACACTTTCTTCCTGCCTGAGCCGGCGCAACACATCATCTTCCACCGAACCCCTTTTTCGAGATTCTCCCCCCACCTCCATGATCTCTTCAGACCCCTGATTACATTGTCCTCCTTATGAACTTCCGCCTAAACCCCACACACACTCACCTATTACCACTCGCCACAACCACTCTTACTCCTCATCCCCAGCATTTCCCCCCGACTTGCCATTACTTCGGGTTTTCTGCATATCTCCCCCCACGGAAGGTGGTATCAATCAACTTCCTTGATCCTCCAACATAGGATCTGTCAATTCCCCAAATCATTGCCATCCTCCTGTCCAACGGCGATTAGAATCCTTCACCCCTCGGGGCATTCTCAGGGGGAAAAGTCACCACCAACCCCCTGCTTGCTCCATCTCGTCACCCATCGAGGGGTCCTCCATCCACCCCGGAAGCCCTTCCTCTCCATGTCACTGGGCTATCCACACCAATCCCCTCCCTCCTTCCACGCGTTGCTGGGGTAACTGTCCTTGTCTCTCGCCACCGCCAAATGCCCAGCCTGCCCCATAGCCGATGTCCTCACTTGCCCTGCATATGTCACATAATTGTGTAAAGGGGCATCAATACATATGATGTATAGGCATCCTCAAGACATCTTCAGACTGTATGATCCTTCTGGCTATCCTGCGTAGGCACCCTGTTCCCACCTACCGACATTTGCCGCATGAATCACTCCAAGGTCTTGAAAACATCCCTCACATTTTCATAAGCCTCAAATGGAATATTTGTATCCTTATCCACTTTATGTCACCCCATACATCCCTCAACCACATCCAATCCTTCCCCCACAACCATCCTCTTGTCTTGATAATCATTAACAGCTCTTTCATAGACACCACTGACGAGAACTTCACAAACACTCTTGTTGCGGCATTAAGTGATATTCCATAAATATCTGAAGTGGGAATCCATATTTATCACGTGAATGGCAGGTAAGAGATCGTCTGCATTTGAAGGGTAAATGGCTCCAGCGAGCACCTCAATACACACTGTATTAACTCTCCTGTATGGCTCGGCCATTGCTGGGAAAAAGAAGTTGTCAAAGCTGGCCACCAGAGGCGCCTGACAGCACACCCTCACACCACAGTGGTCGGGCAGCAACTGTGTAAGGCATAAATAAGGAGCCAGTAGTCATGGAAAATAGGACTGAGAATCATCATGCAGTAGAGGCCCAAAAGAAGGACCCTACTGTTTCCTTTGGGCGTGTGACCCGTGCCATGACAAATTGGAACGGCGTAGATGCCTCATCTGAAACAGTGAATGATAGTGTCGATAAACATTAGGTAATTTGTTTAATGAATTAACCCCAGCAATGCATCACCTCCGAGGAGGTGACGAGTGTTGTGACTTTTCCCTCATCTGGCAGGATCCCTACCGGATCGGAAAGTTCTGGTGGAAGAGCTAAACTCCGACCCCTCTTTGGAGAAAATTCGGAAAAACAAAGTCCCTATGGAAGAAGCAAGTAAGTTGACACAATCTTTCTTTTGGGAAAAGGAAGTGCTGAAAGAAAGGAGAAATTCCAGTGGCAAACCTTTAATTGTGCTACCAACGTCTTTTAGACACCTAGTCTGTGAAATGGATCATAACATTGGGGCCATCTAGGGAAAAAAAAGACGTTTGCCAAATTCTAAACATTTCTCTTGGCCCAATATGCAGGAAAAGATAAAGCAATACGTGAAAAGTTGTCCCACGTGTCAGTTTAATGGCAAACCCTCACACAATCTTCCTTTAGCCCCCTTATTCCAATTCCAGTGAGTGGAGAACCATTCTCCCAAATTAGTGATCGACTCTATTGGACTTCCTAAAACGAAGAAAGGAAACCAATATCTTTTCACCATCGTAGATACAGTTACGGATATCCCAAGGCCATTCCCCCAAGAAAAAATTTAAAGCCTGAATTATTGCTCAGGACTACTTAAACTTTTTTCTCAGTTCGGTTTCCTTAAAGAAGTACAGTCCAACCAAGGAACCAATTTCACTTCCAGATTCTTTCAAGATGCTTTGTCTTAAGTAGGAATGAAATCAAAATTCGCTACAGCCTATTGCTCACAATCACAAGGAGTGATTGAAAGGTTTCACAGAACCTTAAAAGTTATGATGAGAACATATTGCCAGCAATTTCATGAGTATTGGAACGATGGGCTCCACTCCTGTTGTTCGCCCTGAGAGAGAGTGTACAAGAAAATTTAGGATTCACTCCATTTGAACTCGTTTTTGGGCACCAAGTTAGAGGACCTATGTTGATGCACAAAGAGGCCTGGACGAATGAAACCGGCCCCACCTTTATGCCCTCCCCTGAGGCCATCAGGAATCGTCTCTCAGTAGCTCGAGTATTGGCTGCCGAAAACTTGAAACGAGCCCAAATAAAAATGAAACGTTGGTATGACCGATCGAAACTCTGGACTTTAGAACCTGGAGATCAAGTACTAGTACAATGATTCACCCCGAGGCAACCCCCTTCAACCGAAGTTTGACGGCCCATTGGAGGTGATAAGAAGATTGAACAATGTAAATTATGTGATTAAAACACCCAAGAGAAGAAACTCCGAACATATTTATCACCTAAACCAGATTAATGCCTACGTTCCCCCGCTTTCTCCCATCAGTGCATGTTTGCCTTACCAGAAGGAAGAAACACCTTAGTCAGGAGATGAAGAATTAGGAATTCCAATGCTCTTGAAAAATTCAGAAGCCTTACAGAATTTAGAGACGTTGGTGTCTCTAGAATCGGAAAAGGAGCAGGAAATAAAATCTCTGATTCACCAGTATCCTCAATTATTCCGGGACATTCCAAAAACTTGTACCCTTGGATTTCACGAGATAAATCTCAAAATGAATACTCCAATTAAGCAGCCCCTCTACTGGGCGAGCCCTCCAAAACAAGCAGAATTAGAAAAGAAAGTGGATTTGTTGCTCGCAAATGGATTAGCCGAACCCAGTCAAAGTCCATGGGCCTCACCGAGTGTCCTGGTACCTAAACCCGATGGGACCAAATAAATGTGCACCAACTTCAGGAGAGTTAACTCCTTACTATACCTGATGGATTCGCGATTTCATGAATTGATGATTTAATAGATCAAGTAGCCAAAGCTAAATACATAAGCAAATTGGATTTGTTACGAGGATATTACCAGGTACCCTCTCAACTAAGGCGAAGGAAATAACGGCTTTTGTGTTGGGAGGTGGCCTTCGAACTTTGTAGCGTAACTTCGACCTTTCAGCATTTAATGGATCAAATGACTAAAGACTTGAAAGGAGTAAAAGCCTATCTGGATGACCTGGTGGTTTTTAGTGATAGTTGGGAGCAACACATGAGGCAACTCCAAGCCTTATTCGAACTCTTAGACCAGTATAATTTTACGATCAACTTATCCAACTGTGAATTCGGACAAGCCAAAGTTAAATATTTAGGATTTTGGATCGGTCAGGGCTAGGTAGCCCCTCTAGATCCCTGTACCAAAAGACCAGAAAGCAGTGCAGAGATTCATAGGGATAACCGGCTATTATTGCCGTTTCTGCCCCAATTTCGTCCAAATAGCTTTTCCTTTGACTGAAGCCACGAGTCTTAAAATGAAATTCACCTGGACATCAGAGTGTGAGCTAGCTTTTAGACAGTTGAAAAACTACTTTCGGCCACTCCCGTGTTGTGAAACCCTGAATTCACCCAACCCTTTCATCTACAGATTGAGGCAAGTGCTTACGCATTAGGTGCTATGTTATTGCAACAAGCACCACCCTCTCAGTTACTACATCCTCTGTCTTACTTTTCATCTAAATTAAAAAAGCACCAACTTAACTATTCAACAATAGAAAAGGAGGCATTAGCATTGGTGGTGTCTCTAGAACACTTTGATGTGTATGTAGGCCATTCCCTTCATACTATAATAGTTTGTTCAGACCATAACCCATTAGCATTTATTAACACCATGAAATCGAAGAACACCCGAATCTTGAGATGGGCATTACGAAATCAACCCTATTCAATTTCTTTATCTTATATAAAAGGGAAGGATGATGTAATTGCAGACACCCTTTCTCATCCCTAAATGACTCACAAAAGAGGACAGGGGAAATGTATTGTTCTGAGTTAACCATAGTTTGTTTATTCCCACAGTATGAACTGACACGTCTACTGATTCTACAATGTCTCCTCTGGTTGGAGAGCTGAGCTGAGATGCATCTTAGCTGTATCTTGAGCGACTCGCCCACAAGACATCATCTCTGGCCACTCCCACCTGAGTTCCTTATGACGACCTGCATTCGTGAGGGAGGGAGGTGTTACGTTTGGTCACCTTCCATATTACTTTGATCCGAAATATCACTTAATATATTGCAAACTTTTTTATTAATAGCTAAAATAAGGACGTCCGACTATATAATATTATCTGGGGTAATAGTATCTTACTACACGGAATCATGTTCAATCAATATGTATTGTAACTTGACTTAATGTTAAAGGTTAGGAGTAACAGTGTGGGTATTGTAAAGAACTTGAGTAACGACCAGTCTCTGGTTCAATCCCGAGCGACCTCTGAGAATGACACGTGACCTCCCTCACGTCAGGTCGCCCCTCCTCACAGCAAGCAGTAGCAGCTGGTCTTCAGCCCAAGGTCCGTCTCTTTGAGATATTCTGTTGTAACAGAATCCTATTTCCTTGAGAATATGATAGATGGTTCTCAAAGGGAACATACGTGTGTCTTACGTCCCGTGTTAAATTATTTTGATTACTCACAGGCGGTCTGAAGAATCCCGTGAGGTTACCTTATGTAACTTTGCAAGTATGATTGGTAGTGATACCTTAAGGTCGTGTAAATAGTTTTGTATGTATTCTTGCACTCGTAAGATACAAAAGATATGCACATGACTTATAATTAATATGTTTCTAACTTAAGAAACAATATGACATTAAAAGGCCTCTAAATTTTACTAGTGGTTCTTGTTTCCTAGAAAAAGAAGTTAAAAGTCTATTAAATTATTGCACCTCGACCTCATTTGAAAGCAGACATCCCTGGAAAGCAGAACACCATTTTTTTCTCACTTATAAATGCATATAAATGCCAGATAACATGTTTACACTAACATATATTAGGTTAGCAAAAGAACTAGGCATTAAAAACAATAAAAAGTAAAAACGCACACAGTCCACTCATTATTTGCCTCAAAATATTTGTAGTCTTAATGTAGGGCAAAAGGTGAGTAGTATTTACGGTAAGCACCGGTTTCACCAACACGCAAGTTATACTTTTGTATCAAACTGATCATTATTCTCTGTTAAATAATTTTCCAGTGGTCTGTATCGGCAGCCCAAAATCCTGACAGGATTCATTAAAATAAGTGATCCACTGACTTGATCTCGTCGGATTCGTCCAAGAAATAAGGAAACCAATGACCAAAGCTGAAAGTTTCTAGGCGCCCCCAACACCCAAACGGATTCGTTGAAAAAAAAAAAAAGGTATCCTCGACCGGATTCATAAGCGGACGGTGTTTTAGGTGGGCCCTGTCAAACACCCAAATAATAACCAAACAATAACGAAATTCACCTTAAACCAGCAAACAATAGAGCCTACAAGATTGGAGAATACGCTGGACCTCATCTTCACTAACAACGATGATCTGATACGAAAGTCATCATATCAAAAACAATATACTCAGATCACAACATAATAGAGGTTCAGACATGTATGCGGGGGCCACCCAGGCCACGAGCCTTCACCAAATTCAACTTCAATAACAAAAATATAAGGTGGGACCCAGTAAACCGAGTCCTAAATGATATAAACTGGGAAGATAGCCTAAGCATCACGGATCCTAACCTATGTCTAGAACAAATTAACTCTGTGGCACTTGTGGTATGCTCAAGGCATATTCCTTTAAGGAATAAAAGATGTACTAGAAAGAAAAAGGCGCTCCTATACAGGTGAAGGCAAAGAATAACAGAGTGGCTACGAGGCCAAGATATCTGAAGTTCGTAGCAGACACTGGTCAGAGAAATAGCAAACATCAAACTAAAACTAAAGAACTCTTACAGGAATCAAGACACGCGGGAAGAACTAAACGCCATAATGAAATTGAAAGAAACCCAAAGTATTATTTTATGACAAATCAAAGTCGAGAACAACATCCAGTATTGGGCCTAATTAAACGAGATGGGTCCTACACAGATGACAGCAAGGAAATGAGTGAGTTACTAAAGTCCCAATATGACTCAGTTTTTAGCGAGCTGCTAACAGAATGAGAGTCGAAGACCAAAATGAACTTTTATAGAGCCTCAAAATTTGGTGGACACACACCTATCTGATATTATCCTGACCCCAAATGACTTCGAAAAGGCGAAAATGACATGCCCATGCACTCCACCCCAGGCCAGACTCATGGAACTCTGTGTTCATCAAGAACTGCAAGAAGCCCCCATCTTTTTGCTTTTAAAGGGCCTATGGAGAGGGGGCATGGGCACTGAGGTCCTCCACAGTTTAAAATTAACAGAAAAGACCCACCCACAAAGGGGGGAGTAAAAAAACAAAGAACTAGAG
>WNWK01028088.1:0-25707 GCA_009830355.1 Cherax destructor | reverse complement strand
AAAATTATCACACTATGGTATAAGAGGGCACTCCTCAACTACCTAAAATCATACCTTAGCAACAGAAACCAATATGTGTACACAAATGGAGCTACTCTACCGCGCAAACTATTACAGTAGGTGTCCACAGGGAAGTGTTCTTGGCCCACTTCTCTTTCTCATTTACATTAACGACCTACCAAATGCATCTCAACTACTCAAACCCATACTATTTGCAGATGACACTACATATGTTATCTGACCCAAGCCCAGACATACTAGCCAACACTGCAAATACTGAATTGCAGAAAATATCTACCTGGATGATGACTAACAAACTTACTCTCAATATTGATAAAACCTATTTTATCCAGTTTAGGAACAGAGCTAAAAACGCACCACTTAACATAATGATAAACGGGTCCCCTATCACAAAACTCACAGAGGGAAAATTCTTAGGAATCATCTTGACAGTGGCCTCAAATTTCAGACACATATACAACAAATTTCCAAGAAAGTCTCACAACCAGCTCTCCTTACCCTATATCACTCTTTCATTTACCCCTACCTCACCTATGGAATCTGCACATGGGGCTCTACATCAATAACTCATCTCAGACCACTAATAACACAACAAAAAGCAGCAGTTAGAATGATAACAAATTCACACTCCAGACAACATACTCCACCAATATTCAAAAACCTAAACTTACTCACCATACAAGACATTCATACTGTGCCTATTACATACATAGAACACTCTATGCAAATATTAACCCACCACTCAAACTTCTCCTTACCAATTTTAACAGGACACATAACCATAACACTAGACACAGATCACTCCTTGATGTTCCCCGTGTCCATCTAACACTATGTAAAAACTCAATGCATATAAAAGGCACGAAAATTTGGAATTCATTACCTGTTATTGCCAAAGAAACCCTGCCTGTACCCCAATTCAAAACGATGCTAAAAAACCACCTTCTCACCCAAACCTAAATGCTCAATATCAAAGATTCCCAACAAAGTAGAATAATCACTTAAATGTAAAAACCTGATTAATCACTTAAATGTAAAAACCTGTTTTGAATAATACATACTAAGCTAACTGTTTCTATAACATTTACATTATAATGACCACGTAAACTGTAACTGCAATGCAATTAATTGTTTTAAATTGTTATCTCACTCAATTAGTTGCATTGCTACAATTAATAAATTATTATGTTCAACTTATATTCAAACTTTATAACTTAGATACACAATTATACTTATTTTATAAATTATCAACCATAATTTTTTTACCATGTAGTCTACTATTAAATAGTCCTAAGAATGCCTGCAATGCACAGCATATTAGGGGCTTTTGGCATGTACATCTCATTTATACCTATGTATCATGTCTACCTATGTATCATTGTACCATGTCTAAATAAATATTATTATTATTATTATTATTGTTTCTGTCAGGCCTTGTTTTGTCTGAGAAGTGTAGCATACATAACAGTATCAAAAGTCGATTCACTGGTATAACATCACTAAAATCTGGGGTTGAAATCAGGCATTCGGTCGACCAGTATGTGGTGACAGTGTGCTTATACACATGTGGCATAAGCATTATTATGGCAAAGAACAGGTACATCTCTGCCACAGTTGTGTCCTTCCACTGGTGAAGCCATGACCTTGGTGAAAGAATTGTGTTTGCCATGGTGTACTCATAGTATGTGTTGCTTTCCCTGACAATAATTTCCATCAGGAGTTCATCGAAGAATAACTGAAAGCATTCCAGTTCAGTGGCATTGTTCCCAAGTGTACATGATGGCTGTATTCCACTGTGTTTCATCAAAGTCATGGGGATTGGGAACAAAATTGGCAACTTGCTGCCAATCCCAGATGCAGTCTGCTGGTGGGTATTGGATATTGACAGGTGATTGTGCAGGTTGTGGGAGTGTGGGGGTGGTTGTGGCTGTGCTGAGTTAGCAGCGTGGTCCGCTCCTGGTGCCACTTGACTCATGCCACCGCCAACACCACCACCACCTGCTGCCCCACGCACATTACGCATCCCCATTGTAACAATATCATCGTCATCTTCACTATCAGTTCGTGGTGTAGGGCCACGGGATGTACTCCGAAATTTACTCCTTTTCCTTGGAATAGCATATGGCACACTACCAGAATGCATGCTGCGTTGTACATACTGCTGCTTCACTGGAGAATATTCCCCCTCACTCGAGCTGCTTTCAATAGCTTGGAAATCACTATCACTTTTACTGTTCACATCAGAGTCCTGTACACAGGGAAATAGTTTCCTCTTTAGTCCTGGTACAGGTGAACGTGAATGAGACGGCCCAGCACCAGAAGTGGAAGGTTGTGGGTCATCCGAGTTTTCATCACTAATTACGTTATCCTGGGCACTGTTTTCGGTGACACCCTCCTGAAAACCATGGAATTCACATTCACTGGCACTTCCATCGCTGTTAGAACTATCACTTGAGAACAGAAGACCTTCAATTCGGCGAGGAGTAAGGTACAGTGGACCCCCGCAAATTGAATGGTCTGAATATCTGCCGGCTCGAAAATCGATCACTTTTTTCGGCCCAATTTTTGCCCGATTATTGGCCTGCATACCAGACCTGTCCGCCTGCCCCGCGCTTGTGTGCCTCGCCGCGCAGGCATCGTGAGCCAGTCTAGCGTTGTTTACCTTTGAGTAAACATTACCCAGAGCGCTCATACAAACATTTCACAATAAATTTATTGTGTTTATTGGTGATTAAGTGATTGTCACTGTGAAATAAGTCACCATGGGTCCAAAGAAGCTTCCTAGTGGCACCCCTGTGGTGAAGAAAGTGAGAAACACCATCAAACTGAAGAAGGAGATAGTAGAAAAATATGAGAGTGGCGTACGTGTGGGGATGCTTGCCAGGATGTACAACAAAAACAAATCTACTATCACCTCTATCCTGGCAAAGAGAAAAGAACTCAAGGAAGCTGATGTTGCAAAAGGTGTAAACATGTTTGCCAAAAATAGATAAAAAACAGTGGATGATGTTGAGAAGTTGTTGGTGGTGTGGATCAACGAAAAACAGATAGCGGGTGATAGTTTTTCCATGGCGATAATTTGTGAAAAGGCAAGGCAGTTGCACGCAGATCTTGTCAAGAAAATGCTTGGAACCAGTGGTGATGTGATTGATTTTAAGGCCAGCAAAGGCTGGTTTGACAGATTTAGGAAATTAGTGGCATACAGTGTTGTAAGGCATGGTGAGGCAGCCAGTTCAGACAAACATGCTGCTGAAAAGTTTGTGACTGAATTTAAGGGGTTCGTAGACACTGAAAAATTTGAACCCCAACAAGTGTTTAATTGTGATGAAACAGGCCTCTTTTGGAAGAAAATGTCAAAGAGGACCTACATTACAGAGGATGAACAGGCACTGCCAGGACACAAGCCTATGAAAGACAGGCTAACTCATGTTGTGTAGTAATGCTAGTGGGGATTTTAAAGTGAAGCCTTTACTCGTGTATCACTCAGAAAATCCCAGTGTTCAAGAAACACAATGTCAACAAGAATAATTTGTGTGTTTTGGAAGGCTAACACTAAGGCATGGGTCACGAAGGCAATTTTCCTGGAATGGTTCATTGGAGTGTTTGGCCCCAGTGTGAAAAAATACCTACAGGAAAAGAAATTGTTACTCAAGTGCCTCCTGGTTCTGGACAATGCTCCTGCTCATCCTCACAACTTGGAAGACTATTTGTCTGAGGACTTCAATTTCATCACAGTGAAGTTCTTGCCTCCTAACACCACTCCTCTCATCCAGCCCATGGACCAGCAGGTCATTTCTAACTTCAACTGTACACAAAAGCAGTGTTTCAAAAGTGCTCTGAAGTGACCTCGGACTGAGTTGACCCTAAGAGAGTTCTGGAAAGATCACTTCAGTATCCTCCATTGCATAAGCCTTATAGGTAAGGCTTGGGAGGGAGTGACTTCCAGGACTTTGAACTCTGCTTGGAGACAACTGTGGCCGGATTGTGTCCAACAGAGGGATTTTGAAGGGTTTGAGGCTGACCCTGAACCTGACGACCCTGTGCCTGTTGTGGAAGGTATTGTGGCATTGGGCAAGTCCCTGGGGTTGGAGGTGAGTGGCGAGGATGTGGAAGAGTTGGTGCAGGATCACAGTGTAAAGCTAACCACTGAAGAGCTGCAAGAGCTTCATCTCCAACAGCATCAGACCACAGTAGAGGAAATTGATTCACAGGAGGAGGATGGACAGGGTGAGGTGCCTTCTTCAGAGATTAAGGAAATTTGTTCATTGTGGAATAAGGTGCAGACATTTGTTGAAAAACACCACCCTGAGCAAGCTGAAATAAGCCATCTCTGCAACAAGTTCAGTGACAGAGCCATATTGCACTTCAGGAACATGTTAGAGGTGCCAGAAACAGAGGACTCTTTGACAGTTATTTTGTGTGACAGGGGTCTAGTGACTCTCAAGCTGGTCTTAGTGGCATTAAAAGACCAAGAAGGGAAGTAACCCCAGAGAGGGCTTTGATACCTGAAGTCCTTATGGAGGGGGATTCCCCTTCCAAAAACTAAGCCCTCACCCTCTCCTCCTCCCTATCTTCCAGATGCCAGCAAGTCTCTTCAATAAAGGTAAGTGTTGCGTACCCTGACCGGTATCAAAGGAGAGGTGGTTGGCTGACCACTGAGGTGCTGCTAAATGGTTGTTACCAGTGGCAGTACCCAGTGTGACGTCATCATACTCAATGTTGAGGCTGATGAACCGGCCTCAAGCAGAGTTCACTCACTTAGTTCCTCGCAGGTTTCATTACTCAAGCAGAGTTCACTACGACTTCACTGAGTACTGACTACACCAGCTGGACATAGTTTCTGGCTGGCTGCCTGGACTCAGTTCCTCGCAGGCTTATCTACTCAGTCTGTTGAAGTTAGTTCATCTGGCTTCTGTTATGGACTACTCAGTCTGCTGACCTCATCACTGGCTGTTACCTGCGGACCTTACTCCGTTTGCTGATCAGTGTGGGTACCTTTTACCCAGCCTGCTGAATTCAGTTCCTCGCAGGCTTGCTGGCCTTACTGGTCACTACCGCATACTGAGAGTCGTATATGACGGAAGTGTCGTGGAACATCAGGAGTGTATCCCGTTACTTTGTGCTATTGTGTGTGAAGTATGTGCCCAGCCTGCTGACTTCAGTTGCTCGCAGGTTTATGCTGGCCTCGTTGGTCACTTAGTGCTGATCAGTGTAGGTGTAACACAGGAAGGATCATGACAAGTTACTTTGTATTGATGGTGTCGTGTGACATGAAGAATATGGTCATGACATTACTGTGTATTTGATCTAATAATGTGACAGAGGTGTGGCGTACGTGTTGGCACACACAGTGTCGGGTAACACTAATACTAGCAGAAGTGTGTGAAATGTAAGCGTGTTGTGAACCTGGAGTGTTGGTGTTATGTGACGAGTTGAACAGGAAATATTGAGACCGAGTGTCGTGACACAGAGAAAAGGATATATTGAGACGTAGTGTGATGACATGGAGTGTCATAACACAAGAGACAAGGAAGTGTCATGGGACATGGCGTTGGCGTGTCATGACACTGGGGTTGGTTGTCATGTTGACATGGAGATGGCAGCAATACGTGACATTAACACTATGGGGTCATGACTATTACAGTGGTCCCTCGGTTTTCGGTCATCTCCAAACTCGAACATTTATGTAAGTGTATTTTCGTAAGTGCTGTTGCAAGTGTATTTTTGGGGGTCTGAAATAGACTAACCTACGTGACATTATTTCTTAAGGAAGTAAATTCGTTCGGTAATGGCACTTGAGCAGCATTCTGGAAAGAATTTTCGGCGAAAACCGAGGGTCCACTGTACTTTGAAACTTTGAAATCTGATGTGTAGTCGTGTGACTTGAAGAATATGACCTGAAATGTCTTTTATATGTACCAAAGAGATAATACTGTGATAATTATGTACCAAAGAAAACTATACTCTTAATTTATAATAATTTACTAGTAGTACAGTGGTCCCTCGGTTTTCGCCGAAAATTCGTTCCAGAATGCTGCTCAAGTGCCATTACCGAACGAATTTACTTCCTTAACCCTTTGGGGGTCGGTGCCGTACTAGTACGTTTTACAAGCAGGGGTTGGTGCCGTACTAGTACGCGTAAATTCTAGCGGCTTCAAATCGAGGGGGAGAAAGCTGGTAAGCCTACATATGATAGAATGGGTCTATGTGATAAGTGTGCGCAGTAGGAAAAAAATCTATCCACCCACATTGCATTGTGGGAGTGGTAATTCAGTGCACCTTTGTCACCAAGCCAAGTGGTAAGTAATACCTCACTCCCGCAGTGTGAGTGGTAGGGAAAGCAGTGGGGGAGTGGGGAAGACAGTGGGGTGGGTGGGGAATACAGTGGGTGAAGTGGGGAAGACAGTGGGGAGTGGGGAAGGCAGTGGGGAGTGGGAAGGTGGGGAAGACAGTGGGGTGGGTGGGGATGACAGTGGGGGTGGGGAAGACAGTGGGGTGGGTGGGGAAGACAGTGGGGTGGGTGGGGAAGGCAGTGGGGAAGACAGTGGGGTGGGGAAGACAGTGGGGGAAGGCTGGCTGGCTGGCTGGCAGGCAGGCAGGCAGGCTGACCAGCTGGCTGGCTCTGTCACACAGGTACACATAAATACATAAGAGTAAATAACCAAGGATAAATACATAGTGTAAATTACAGAGGATAAATACATAGTGTAAATTACCTAGGATAATCCAAAAAAAATTCAGACAGACAGACAGACAGACAGACAAACAGACAGACAGATAAAACAGTGAAAACAAATAAAGGGAAGGCAGTGTATCCTCATTTGTCAAATGTCATCACTCTTGATAAGACGAGGCTAACCCCTGGCTGGCTGGCAGGGAGGCAGGCAGGGATAGTGGCAGGGAGGGAGGGAGGCAGGGGTTGAGGCAGGCAGGCAAAGGCAGTGTTCCGCATTTGTCAAATGTCATCACTCTTGATAAGATGAGGCTAACCCCAGGCTGGCTGGCAGGGAGGCAGGCAGGGAGGGTGGGGAGGGAGGGAGGCAGGGATAGTGGCAGGGAGGGAGGGAGGCAGGGGTTGAGGCAGGCAGGCGAAGGCAGTGTTCCTCATTTGTCAAATGTCATCACTCTTGAAAAGATGAGGCTAACCCCTGGCTGGCTGGCAGGGAGGCAGGCAGGGAGGGTGGGAGGGAGGGAGGGAGGCAGGGATAGTGGCAGGGAGGGAGGGAGGCAGGGGTTGAGGCAGGCAGGCGAAGGCAGTGTTCCTCATTTGTCAAATGTCATCACTCTTGAAAAGATGAGGCTAACCCCTATGTGGCTGGCAGGGAGGCAGGCAAGGAGGGAGGGAGAGTGGCAGGGAGGGAGAGAGGCAGGGGTTGAGGCAGGAAGGCGAAGGCATCAAATGTCAACAGTAATTAGTTTAGCAGATAATAAACAAGATAAGAAGACCCTCACCCCTCTTCAAATGTCAGATTTGTAATTGGATTACTGATAAGACTGACATTTACACCTTCCTTCAATAATAATAATAATAATAATAATAATAATTTATTATTATTATTATTATTATTATTATTATTATTATATTCTCACGTGTATCCTAGGTAATTTACACTATGTATAATTGTATTAATGTGTTCCTGTGAGATAGACACACAGCCAGCCAGCCAGCCAGCCGGCTGACCATCCATGCAACCAGCTGTTCAGCCAGCCAGCCAACTGGTCAGTAAGCCAGCCAGCCAGCTGGCTAGCTGGTCAGCCAGCAAGCCAGCCAGCCGGCTGGCCATCCATCCACCAGACAGCTGTTCAGCCAGCCAGCTGGTCAGCTAGCCAGCCAGCCAGCTGGTCAGCTAGCCAGCCAGCCAGCTGGTCAGCTAGCCAGCCAGCCAGCTGGTCAGCTAGCCAGCCAGCCAGCCAACTGGTCAGCAAGCCAGCCGGCTAGCTGGTCAGCCAGCAAGCCAGCCAGTCGACTGGCCATCCATCCAGCCAGCTGTTCAGCCAGCTAGCCAGCCAGCCAGCCAGCTGGTCACCCAGCTGGTCAGCCAGCCAGCTGGTCACCCAGCTGGTCAGCCAGCCAGCCAGCTAGCCAGCTGGTCAGCTAGCCAGCCAGCTGGTCAGCTAACCCAGCCAGCTGTCGTAGCCAGCCAGCTGGTCAGCCAGCCAGCCAGCCAGCTGGTCAGCCAATCAGCCAGCAGTTATTGTGTAGTATACAAGGAGTGTATATATACAAAATATGGTTTATATTGGTCTCACAGGACATAAAAGTTACTTGAAAAAATAAAATATTAAAAAATAAAAGAAAAAAGTCCAAAAAAAAAAAATAAACTATTACCAGCCAACCGGAAGTCACCGATGTTGCTGTCAGCGGTTCAATTTTGGTCAACTTGAAACCTCCATATCTCCGTAAGTATTGATCGCAAAAATTTTTTGTTTAGCTATTTAGATTCAGAAAAACGAAATCTATCATTTCATAAGAAAAAATAATTTTTTTTTTTCCCGAATATTTTTCGACCCCAGGAACACTTTCCCCAGAAGGCCTGTCGACCCCCAAAGGGTTAAGAAATAATGTCACGTAGGTTAGTCTATTTCAGGCCCCCAAAAATACACTTGCAACAGCACTTACGAAAATACACTTACATAAATGTTCTAGTTTGGAGATGCACGAAAACCGAGGGACCACTGTAAAGCTTTAAAATAGCCTGTGTTTTTATACTCCCGGATATATTCTTATTACAGTTCTGGTGATGGGCTAATAAAAATTATATATCTTAAATAACAGGCTGAATTTGGTTTTTGCCCCTAGAAAGCTTAATCAACCAAAATTGTAATATTGTAATACAGTGGACCCCCGAGTTTCGTAAAAACTTCACTCCTGAAGTCTGCTCAAGTGCCATTACCGAACGAATTTACTCCCTTAAGGAAAAATGTCACGTAGGTTAGTCTATTTTAGACCCCCAAAAATACTTTTCCACAAGCACTTACAATATTATACTTACATAAATGTACGATTTCCGGGGTTTACGAAACTCGGGGGTCCACTGTAATAAGTAAATGTTATTTATTATTACTATTTGTTATGTGTTATTATGTTTTGTTATTGTGTGTTTTGTGTATATAAAACTATAGTTATTCTCTATCAAATTTATTTTTTGTGAATATTTTTGGGTGTCTGGAACGAATTAATTGTATTTACATTATTTCTTATGGGAAATAAGGGTTCAGAAATCGGCCAGTTCGATTTTGGGCCTAGCTCCTGGAACGGATTAAGGCCGATTTTAGAGGGTCCACTGTACTTCTTACCGTGAGGCATCGTGAACAAGGACTACTAAAATGGCATTCGCACAATGCACCACTGAGTCCCCGATTTTTTTCATACTGCGCACACCCATCACGCAGACCCATTCTCTCACATGTAGGCCTACCAGCTTTCTCCCGCTTGATTTGAAGCTGCTAGAATTTAAGCGTGGTAATACTTTACATTATTCCTTAAGGGACAAATTCATTCGGTAATGGCACTTGAACAGCCTTCTGGAATGAATTATGACCGAAACTCGGGGGTCCACTGTATATATACAACCGAAACAGTCAAAGGGTTAAGGTGACAGACCTCCTTTCCATGAAGGAGCAGCAGAGCATCATGAGGATGCTCAAGCAGAACCTTATTCTCCTTGAGAACTCAAGAAAGGATTGAAAAGGCAGAATCAGACCCAGGAGAAAAACAAGCAGAGGTTCTCAGTGATGCTGGACAAGCTTTTCAATATAAGATAAACGATTATAAGGATATGATAAAATAAGACTGGCTGCTTCTCAAGGAGAAGTGTCAAAACACCCATGATGGCTGCAGACTGATGCTCTAAGCCTAGTTGCCATACAGCAAAGAGTATAGCAGAAGACAAGTGCGCAGAAGAAAAGTAACAGTATTCCAACAGATTGCTACATCTAAAGTGGTGTACTGAATTCAAACACAGAAATTTGGAAAGAGGTTTCAATAAAATGTTTGTCCTGTTTACTTGCATAATCTTGATAAACAATTTTACTACCTGTGTTATTTGAGCTATTTCATTTGTGAAGTGGCAGCTGAAGAGTAAAAGGTTTCTTGGCTGCACCTTGATGGCAAATCTCATAAACATTGCAGAGTACAAGCAGAGAGCTGTTGAGGCAAGAAGTAAGTCTTAGAAGCATGATAACAGCTATATAAGCATACAGTAAACCCTCTATTTAGTGGAATTATTGGAGAAAGTAGGTGGCCAGTAATGGCAATTGTGGTGGATAGACAAAAGATTGTTTTGCCGAGATTGTAACAATGAACAATTTTGTGACCAGAGGACTGTCCATTGTTTCTAAATCTATTGACCCAGTGAACTTTGTTCTCTATTTCCTAAGTACATTAAATGGAGAGTTTACTGTATTTTAAATCAATGATTTGTCTTCAATGACATTAAGAAATTTATTAACAAATGGTTCACATAGAGATAAGAGAAAGAGAGAGACTGTATTTCCAGACTTTCTTCTACTATACAGGGTATACTTAAGGGTATACAGACAAATTTAGAAATTACAAGAACAAACAAGCAAACAACTATTACTTAAGGTTGAATCACTGGTCTGCATTTGGAATGTTTTTAATTTTTATTTTTATTCATGGTTGTGATCTTACATATTTTTGGGCTGCTGATTGTAAATATCTAAACCATTCTGCTCTATCACATAAGAATTTTGAATGAAATACAAATAATGACAATAAAAAATGTGAAATTTTAATAAATTGTTACTTTATTAAAATTAGGCAAGTAATCATGGAAAAGCACATTCTGTTAGTTTTAAGAACATATGAATTCCAAATCAACATGAATCAAATCAAATGATTTTATTAAAAAAATATGCTCCTAATGGTTAGCCTACATATTGAATCAAAGGAAGGAGGACCGCTTTGAATTTTGCTTGTGCTGTGCATCGAGACCAATACGTTTCAATGACCAGCAGTAATCCGCCATCATGATGACATTCCATTTGCCTTGGTATCGAGTTTCCATGGTGCAAATATCCTGATGGAACCGCTCTCTTTGTTCCTCACTGTAGTCCCCACAATTGTTGGGAAAATAGTCAAGATGTGAGTGCAAAAAGTGCATCTTCACACTCATTCTAGACCCAAGTTGTTAGAAACTTGAAATCAGGTCTTGGATCATTTTTTCATATTCAGGGGAGCGCCTGTTTCCCAGGAAGTTGTGGACAATCTGCTTGAATGAAAATCAGGCATTCACCTCGACACCTGCTAATGCTTCATCAAAATGCTTGTCCTTCATCAATTCCCGAATCTGAGGGCCAACAAAGATTCCTGCCTTTAGCTTGCCTTCACTCATACGAGGAAACTTTGACTCCAGGTACTTGAAAGCAGTTCCATTCTTGTTCAAGGCCTTCACAAAATTTTTCATAAGCCTAATTTGATGTGGAGTGGTGGCAGCAGAATTTTCTTGGGGTCAACTAGTGGCACAGTTTTCACGTTGTGATTTCCGGGTAAGAAGCTGGTTCTTGGTGGCCAGTCTTTTTGTTCATAGTGCTGGCTGTCTGCCCTACTATCCCAAAGACAGAAAGCAGGGATACTTGGTGTATCAGCCTTGAAGACCTAGTAGGAGAGCAATAACTTTTAAATCACCATAAATGAGAAAATTGTGATTCTGGTACTTGATTGCAGATATTAATGTCTTCATATTTGTGTAAGTTTCTGACATTTGGATACTATGGCCAATTGGCACAGATGCAGCTGTGTTGCCATTGTAGAGAAGTACAGCCTTTAAACTTCTTTTAGAAGAATCAATGAAGAGTCTCCATTCATCAGCTTTGTATATCCCCATGTGTTCAATAAGGCCAGAAATATTTGAACAGAAAACTAAAGATTCCTCTTTGTCAGAGAACTGAGTGAATTCCGCTTCACGATGACAGTACCAAGTGAATGTTGTTCCAGGAGCTAGAAGCCTGTGTTCATTCAGTCTAGAGCCAAGTAACTATGCACTTTCCTTTGTAAGGTTAAGGTCTCTCACCAAGTCATTGAGCTCAACTTGGTTGAAGGGTTTGGGATCATCATTTGTTGGTGGTTCATACTTCCATCTCCTTAGGATCACTGGTATCAGACTGATGAAATTTGCCATGTCTCAGGTGGCACAGGTACAGGAATATCTTCAGAGTGTGGAACAGGCCTTATTGCTGAAGGAATATGCAATCTTTAGTCTTCTTGTTGAATCCAGCCACTTTAGTCATACAAAAGTAGCAGTCATCATGGTGGTTCATCTGCTCCTGCCATACCATTCATACTCCAAAGTTTTCCAACTGACCACATTTGAAGCTTACTGATGCAACTCTTGCAAGCTTTGCGTGGTGCAAATGGTTTGTCCTGGTCTCCAGTTTGCAGCCAAAATAAGCAAAGTATCAGCGCTTCAATAAAGGAGTAATGTTGCACCGGGAATCTGAAGGGGCGAATTGCCCGCAGACATAGCAAAATATGTCTGGTGAATTTATGCAGCCTCTAGACCTATTAATAATCTGAAAATAAAGAAAAATATATTAGTTTTAACATTTAAGTCAATATAAGGTAAGCATTTTAATTGGTAATGTACCACTTTCTCATTTACTTAAGTTATACGAAAAGAGAAAAGTAACGTTTCCGTATAACTTGACAACCTGATGTGATAGAGGTGAATAAAAAACACAATAAATCACTATTTTCCATATATATATACCAAAAAAGATACCATAAAGTTAATAAAAAAAAATCATGCAAACCAGTGTTATGATTAAAGGTAATAAGAATATACAGTGGACCCCAGCCTAACGAGCAAAATTCATTCCAGAAGCTTGCTCAAGTGCCAATACCGAACGAATTTACTTCCTTAAGAAATAATGTCACGTAGGTTAGTCTATTTCAGACCCCCAAAAATACACTTCCACAAGCACTTACAATATTATACTTACATAATTGTACGATTTCCGGGGTGCTCGTTAGGCGGGGGTCCACTGTATGTTTTTTCACATGTTTGTGGTTGAGAGAATTGTTCAACATATTTAACACATTTTTTAACACTTATCATATTTAATTGTTGTTAGGATATATTAGGGAAAGAAAGTTGTTTTTACAGTAGTTTTGAAGCTGCTGGCAGATAGAGGCTCTGGAGATTTCTGGGGTCTTTTTATGCACATTTAGTTTTTACAATGATTAAGCCAGACACAGGGTATGTCATATTTTTGTGTTTGGTATGATGCCTATGGGTTCTGTTGCAACTATCAAGGAAGTGCTTCAGGTCAAGACTGATATTAGAATACACAAATAACCTACACATAGGAGAAAGAAACTTATGACGATGGTTTGGTCCAACTTTTAAATGTCTGAACCTCACTACAGTTCAGGTATTTCACAAAGAATCATCATCGATAATGTTAGGTAAGAAAAGAAAATTTATGAGGAAAAAATATTGTTACAGCACTCTTGGAGGTCTAAAAAATACAACCTTATTTTTTCCATATGTTTTTTAGTCCATAATTCATAGAAATCACTAGCAGCGCAGTTTTCAGGAACATAAACCATGCTAATTATGATCGTCCAATGTGCCCAAATTATGTTAAGAATCATGGTCACCAACTTTTACCCATAAATACCTTTAAAAGTTTTCCAGGCTTTTTTTTCATGAATGGGACCAGCAATGGGAATACCTAGTGCTATGTGGCAATGACAAATTATAACATACAATCTCTTGTAAGTAATGCTATTGTTTAATGCCAATATTTTACCTCAACCTTATCTAACACAATATTTACATGCTGTAAATATACGTACAAGAGGATAAGGACAACAGGAATTGGTGAATGCAATTTTTTATTAATATGCACAGTAAAACCTCAATTTAACCCATTAACTGTCCAAACGTATATATACGTTCTCTCGCCCAGCGCTCCGAATATTTTGAAAAAAAAAAAAAAAAAAAATTATATATAGGAATAAAGAGCGCATTTTTACAAATGTTATAGCATAAAAATAAAAAAATTATGGTCAGTACTTACTGAGATATGAGGCCGCGAAGTTGGCACTTGATGATCACCTGACGGCAACATGGAGCTCTGCCGCTTGCAGAAAATCTACATATTTACCGTTTTCTTCCATTTTTTTTTTAATATTCGGGGTTTTTATTATATGATATCTATATCTTGTAGTAAATCTTTTGATTTCAATGCCAATTGTTGTTTATACACCAATATTATGTAAGAAATTATTATCATACTGACAAAAACACACATGTACACACTGATAGGTGATTTTCTACACCTTGCTGAATCACATTCTATTATCTACAACTATATACAAGTATTTACATGTTCCACTTATGTTTCTAGAAGTCCACAATTGTATGATACTCCATGAAGCATGGATTCATACAGAGTGCCACCCCACACTGGTGACATATGAATCGTGTGTCCTTCCGCTGTTGGGGTCGCTTTGTGGTGGTAGCACACACAACACACTTCTGGGAATGCTTCTTCTTTGGGGTAGGTGGTATTGGTACCAGGTAGTGACAGTTAGGGATGATTCGGTGTGGCACTTCCCCCACTGGCTGTGGTTGTGGTTGGGGGACATGTCGCTGAGGGGCTGGTATAGGTGTTGTACCATACTTTCTTGCTATCTGTTTTATGACATTCAGGGAGAATTCTGCGAAACGTTGTCGTTGTCCAGTCTTTATTTCGTACATATTGAATGCATTGAGCATTGCAATATCTACAAGGTGGAAAAACACTTTTATATACCACTTGCGACTTCTACGCACACGGTCAACAAACCCTATCATCATGTCACACTTGTCAACTAGTCGCATATTGTTCGTATAGTCAACAACAGCAGCTGGCTTTACAATACGTTCATTGGTGTCCCTGTTCACTTTGTCTGTTTGTACCATCTCGTTTCTATGGATGGTTGACAGCAATGTAACGTCTCGTTTGTCATGCCACATCAGTGCCATGATGTCATTGGAATGAAATGCTTGCACTGCACCATCAGCACTGCCTCCAATAAACCTTGGCATATGTTTTCTATTTCGTCTCACTGTTCCACATATATCAGTATTGTTCACACGTAGGAAATCAGCAAGCATAGGGCTTGTATACCAGTTGTCTGTGTACAATGTATGACCTTTGCCAAGGTATGGCAGCACATGGTTGAGGGGGTGCCGGGCTGTCCTTTGTCTGTCCACCCACCGCGCCATGTGGTCCAGGCACCGTGCCACCCAACACTACCTCCTCCTCCTCCATCCCAGCATATTCACCTTCATGATCACTTTCACTATCAGTCGCCGGGGTTTTAGATCGTGACCTGCCACGACCCTTGGGGACTGCATATGGCACACTACCAGAACGTAGGCAACGACGCCTAAAAATACGCTTTACTGGTGAATAATGAAAATCACTATCACTAGACGAATCATCTATTGGCATAAAATCAATCTCATCATCACTCACATCACTTTCACTATCACTAACACAGCGGGAAAATGATAGTTTCCTCTTTCGTAGTTGCCTTTGGGTAACACTGGCCACTCCAGAGGTGCTTAGCCCAGGGTCTTGTGTGGCCACACTGGCCACCCATGAAGTGCTTGGCTGAGGGTATGGTGTGGCCACACTGGCCACCCCAGAAGTGTTTGGCTGAGGGTCATCTGGGTTATCGTCGATATTTTCACTAATTCCTTGATCATTAGTGGCCACATCGGTGTCAAATTCACTAAACTCACGTTCTGTAACACTTTCTTCGAATAGTAGAGTGTTAATACGACGAGGCGTGAGTGAATCACGAGGATGTGCCATGATGTTGACCCAAGATGGAGCTGAATGTAACTGGTGCTACCATGCGGTACTCAGGCGTCGCCGATTTTTTTCATACAGCGCACACTGAGTGCGCAGACCCATTCTCTCATGTCTAGGCCGCTCAAGCCTATCGTGCCAAATTTAAAGCCAGGAAAAATAAAACGTATATATACGTTCGGAGCGCTAGCGGTAAGAACGTATATATACGTTTGGACAGTTAATGGGTTAATGGACCCCAATTCAATGGATTTCAGATTTAACAAACAAAATCTGTGACTGCACAACATTCAGAAACAATGGGCAAAGTCCATTACTATATCCAGAATTATCCCTTAGTGTTCAAGTCCACTGGATAAATTTATTTTTCAATTTAACTAAGTTTGTTAAATCCAAAAATTATCCATTACTGTTACTGTCATGGAAAAATGTTCTTATAATTGATTATACAGACAATAGGCTTTAACCCATTCAATGTCACAACCTTTGCAATTAACCTTTCCAGTGTCTGTCATGTAGAACTGTGTCACTGAGGCCAGGGTCCCTCATGTAGCTCTATGTCATGAGCTCAGCTCACTCAGATAAGCTTTGAATTGTAAATTTTGGCCTATAAATGAGAAAGTGGGTCTGTGCAGTGAATAGGCACAGCATAAAAAAATCCTGTCCCACATGTTGCATGATGGGAAAAGCAAAACTCTGACCACGTGTTAGGTTTAAAATTGCGAATTTAAGGTGTTTTGTGGATGGTTTTTATGGTTTTATTGGCTGTTTTGTGGTATCATTTGATAGAATGGAAGACGTACTAATAAAATAGAGATGGAAGTTGAAATTGGGCTCAAAGTGGAAGAAATATTCGATCTTTACCAATTTTCCTGAGGATGGGTAAGGCCCCCTTACACCCCAGTATGTTTTATGTATTTTTAATAGGTCTGATTCAATTATTGGGATGCCATAAACAATGACCAATCATTCCTGGTTATATTATCCAGGAAATGAGTAAATCTCCTATTTTTGAATGATTATGAATTCAAAATAGAAGGTGAGGCCTGGGGATGTGATAAATGGACATAGGAAATGTTATTTTAGTGCCAGGAAAGTCTACATTGTTGATTTTGCACTCTATTTTTAAATTAGTATTTTTTTTTAATTTGTGTAAAACTGGCCAAATTACCAACTTCTGTGCACTTTATAAGGTAGTTGTAATAGATGAATTGACAGTCTTGTGCTCAAGAGATAGAACAAAAGGAACACTAGCAAAATAACTAATGGAATTGATTTAAAATAGGACTTAAGGTAGGCGAAATTATCGATACGTAAATTGCACCCAGACCGCTAACTTTGCATCTGTGCAAGTCCATAAGTTTTCCATCAAATTTTGTACTTTTGGTGACAATATCTGCAGAAAATGACTTTCTACCATTTCAAAAGAAAAAATAATCTGTTTTTACAAAGTGGACACTGGGAGCAATATTAATTTCAGTGATATGGACAGAAAAGGGTTAAAAGTGCTGACAATGTTGAGTTTTAAAAAAAAAAAAATTTTTGAAATGGGAGAGAATCTTTTTCTGAAGATAACGACACCAAACATCTAAAGTTTGATGGAAAACTTACGGAATTACACAGGGACAAAGTTGAGAGTCTGGTGCAATTCATAGGTATTTCTCTAGTACGTCTTCCATTCTATTGCTTGAGCACAAGAAACTGCCTATTTATTTATCAGAATTACTCTACAGCCCATTTAACTACCTGAACTACCTTACAAAGTGCACAGAGCTCAGCAATTTGGACAATAATACACAAAATTCAACAAATTTCAATTTTAAAACAGTTCAAAATAAACACTGTAGGTATTCCAACTACTAAATCAACCTTTCCTCAGTTAATCAATAACATCCCCAGGCCTCTCTTATATAACACTTGCCTTCTATTTTGAATCCATCACAAAAATATTGAAGTTTTACCAGAGGCCTGGTCACGGACCGGGCCGCGGGGGCGTTGACCCCTGGAATTCTCTCCAGGTAATAACATATATAACCAAGAACAATTGGTTATGGTTTAGGCCGTTCCAATAACTGAAGCAACCTAGTAAAAACAAATAAAACTGACAGGGCAAGGGAAAAGGAAGAGGGGGCTTACTCTTTCTCAGGAAAAATCACAAAAAAAAAATTATAATAATATTTCTGCTACTTCCAATATGAAACCAACCAAAATCATCTCTATTAAACTAGTGTGTTCCATTCTATCAACTGATACCAAGAAACAGACAATAAAGCTACCCTAGAAAACACCTCAAAGTTGCTATTTTATATCAAACAAAAGGTCAGAGATTTGTGGTACCCATCAGGCACCATGTGGGGCAGGATTAATTTACCACTTGCAGAATATTTAAGGGAGCTGTACTTAAAACACAGATCTACGTGAATGACACTGGCATCAACAAACTTAAGTGACACCAGGATCAATGACATAGATCTACATGGAAGACAGTGAAAGGGTTACCAGATAATGTCTTCCCTCTATTAGTCCATTACATTGAGGCTTCATTATACTTACATGCTTTGTCTTGTGAATTTTCCTTAGATTTTCATGTTGGCATCTTCAGACAAATTGAAAACCCAACACCTGATAAAACTGTACTTTCAATGCTCCATCACACAACATATACCAGTCAGTGCAAAGATGTGTTACTATACTACAGTCGACTGTTATATTACACTGATATATTTGCCACATTTTGGTTACTGCACTATTGAAAAACTAAGGCACAATTTTATACACTTCGTAAAATTAACTTAACATGGTTCCGTTTGCGGGAGTGTAAAAAAATTTCCCCAGCTCAAGCTGCTGCCTTATTGTGGGTCAGAACATTATGTCAGCAGGGGAAGACCTACCACCATCCCCTGTTTGTGAATTGAGTTTTGAGCCTTATTTGCCATATCTTGTATCTGCCAAGCAATCATGGCACCTAATAGGCATAAGCATTTAGGTCTTATAGTAACAAAGAAAATAGAGATATTAGACAAGAGAGAGCCTATGGCCTTAATGAAGCATCAGTTTGTACAATTAAAAAGAATGAGGTAAATATATGAGTCTGTGTGATGAATAACTGACTGACTGACTTTACTACTGACTTGACTGACTGACTTACTGACAGACAGACTTGACTTATTGACTGACTTGACTGATTTACTGACTGACTTGACTGATTTACTGACTGACTTGACTTTTTTATTGAAGAGGACCCTGACAAATCTAGAAGCAGTGCTCTGAAACAGTGTGTAGAGCAGCTGATACCTTACCATCCACTGTATAATGTACTGCAGGGTAAAATAGCCAAGAAATCCATTACAGAATTTATGCACAGTCCAGTACCACCATCGACTTCAGTACCAGAACCTCTACCATCCACCTCAGCCCAGTAAGGCCACAGCATAACTCTCCACTCTCTTCACAATCATCGACAAGCACCAGCACCCACAATTTAAGGTAAGAAATACTATTATTTCTGTTGGATTTGTAGTCTTAAGCAGTAAAGACAACATAATGCATCATGACAATGAACTACAATTACATATTCACTTCTATTTTTGTAAGAAATGGAGGTCTAAAAAAAAGTTGTTCGACTATATTGGGGCTCCCAGGAACGTAACCCTATTTTTCCCATAAGTTCTTCAGTTTATCTAACACAGATTTACCTAACACTGCATTTTCAGGAACGTAACTACCGTGTAATATAACGGTCCACTGTATATAAAGAGCAACAACAGTGTTCTCCAATAAAATAATTTACAGTATAGAAGTATTTTTTTTGCTTATCACACACACACAGGATCAACTCACCTAATGTCATTTTTCCACTAATAAATTCTGGAGGTTTTCTAGTATCAGCGATGGCTGCTAGTGGTATTCCCCAGTTTGCAACAGGTCCCCAGAAGTGTGTGCTGCAAAATAAATGCTCCGATCAGATAAATATTTAAACAATTATACAGCAAGTATTAATCTTCCGGTTATTGTTAATTTATGAGATTAAATAGCATATATAACTACATTAATTTGTTTTTCCTTAAGTCACTGAAACAAACAAAACACACACAAATAGAGAGAGAGAATCCTTGAAAAACAAAAACAGTAATTTGGTCAGATTTGAGATTTGAGAGTGAAGCGTGAAACCCTGAGTGGCCACATGGTGGCAGGAGAAGCCACTGTTTTTTTGGGTGACCCGAAGTCATGCCTTGTCCTCACACCCACACTGACTACAGTGATTTTCTGGAAGCGTAGTGTCACTAACCCAGTATGCTTACCGAACGATTCTGAATGTTATCATAACCCTATTTTGTCTGGATAGCACCCAAAAGAAATACTAGTAATGCTGAAAGTGCCAAGATGAATATTACGGGACAAGCATTAAACTCTGACGGTTTCTAAGAAAACTGAGGTACAATTTTAACCCTTAAACGGTCCAAACGTACATATACGTTAGTTCTGCTACTGCCCCAAACGTATATGTACGTTTTATTTTTTCCTGCCTCCAAATTTGGCACGACTGGCCTTAGATGCCTGGTCAGCATAGAATGGGTCTTAACACTCAGTGTGCATCATATTAAAAAAATCTGGGACCACTTATTACCTTGTGGGAGCACCAGTTAAATTGAGCGCAAGCTACAGCACACAGCGCGGCAAACACCAAGGATTCACTGATGTCATGTCATATTAACACTCCCCTTTTAAGTGGAAAGTGATGTCGGCAGGCTGGCCGGCCAGCTGGCTGGCTGCCTGCCTGCCCAGCAGTTGGTTGGCCACCCAGCTGGCCAGCTGGGTACCTGATTAGCTGTCTATCTCCGTCTGTCTGTCTGTATCCATCTGTTTCTTTGTCTCTATCTCACAGGAACACATACATAAATACAATTATACATAGTGTAAATTACAGTGGATCCTCACTATTCGAACACTCCAAAACTCACCCTCATTCCAGAATGCCGTTCAAGTGCTGTTACCAAACGAATTTATTCCCTTAACCCTTTCGGGGTTTCAGTCGTACAAGTACGGCTTACACGCTGGGGTTATCCACGTACTTGTATGCATAAATTCTAGCGCCTTCAAATTAAGCGCGAAATGGCTGGTAGGCCTAGTAGTGAGAGAATGGGTCTGCGTGGTCAGTGTGCGTAGTAGGAAAAAAATCGGGGACCCAGTGGTGCATTGTGGGAACGCCATGTTAGTACACCTTGTTCACCATGCCTGGCGATAAGAAACTCCTCACTCCTCGGCGAATTGGAACACTTTTGTTCCCCAGTGACAGTTCTAACACCGATGGAAGTGTCAGTGATGATGAGTTTCAAGGTTTTGAGGAGGTTGTGACTGAAACTAATGACCATAATACCGGTAATATTGAGGAAAACCCAGACGACCCTCAGCCGTCTACCTCCAGTGTTGTGGCATCTTGTTCACGCTCAATTGTTCCAGAACGAAAGAGGATACTGTTATTTACTCATATCCCAGACTCTGTGAGCAATGGTGATGATAGTGATAGTGAATATGAACTCCAAGCTCTTCAAAACAGTTCCAGTAGCGAGAGTGGAGCAGAATATTCTCCAGTGAAGCGTCAGTATATACGACAGTATATGCGCTCTGGTAGCATGCCATACGCTGTTCCAAGGGAAAGGAGTACATCTCGGAGTACATCCCGTGGGCATACAACAGGAAGTGATAGTGAAAATGAAGACGATAGTGTTGCAATTGGGATGAGAAATGTGCATGCATCTGGTAGTGGTAGTGGTGGTGGTGCCAGGCGCGAGGCACCAGCAGTGGACCATGCTGGCACCGACGCTGCTGAGTCAGCTCAGTTACAACAAAGGACATCCGCACCCACCCACCAACCCCCACAACCACCTGTAAATATCCATTACCCACCAGCAGACCGCACCTGGGATTGGCAGGACGCTGACAATTTTATTCCCAATCCCCATCAGTTTGATGAAAGTCCAAGTGGAACACGCCCATCTTGTCCACTTGGGAACAATGCCAGTGAACTGGAATGTTTCGAGTTATTTTTTGACGATCCCCTGATGGAAATTATTGTCAGGGAAAGCAACAGATACTAAGAGTACACCATGGCAAACACAATACTTTCACCAACATCACGCCTCAACAGGTGGAAATAGGCAACTGTGGCTGAGATGTACTTGTTCTTTGCCACAATAATGCTTATGCCACATGTGTATATGCACCGTGTCAAATCATACTGGTCGACAGACTGCCTGATTGCAACACCAGGTTTCAGTGATATATAATATCAGTGAATTGATTTGTGCTATTGTTACATATGCTCCACTTCTCAGACAAAACCAGGCCTGAGAGAAACGACAGGTTATATGAGATTAGGAATGTGTTTCTGTATCTGAAAGAGAAATTCAATATGCATTTTTATCCCTTCAGGAAGCTTGTTATTGACGAGTCACTGATTCTGTTCAAAAGTAGACTGTCGTTCAAGCAGTATATACCAAGCAAGAGGAAATGCTTTGGTATAAAGTTGTTTGTGCTTGTGATAGCTACAGTGGTATTGTATTGATATTATTTGTACACTGAAGTAATACATTGAAAGATACCAGGAAGTTACTGGGTATCTCTGGTGATGTGGTTAGAACAATGATGGAACAATATCTTGGTAAGGGGCATATATTATATACTGATAACTGGTACACAAGCCCCTCACTCAGTGATTTTTTGCGAGTGAACTTGACAGATGTGTGCGGTACAGTGCATGCAAATCGTAAGCATATGCCTAGGTTCAATGCAGGCACGCGTCGAGGTGAGGTGCAGGTGTTTGCTGCCAATGATATCATGGCATTTCGGTGGCATGACAAACGAGATGTCACACTGTTGTCATCAATTCACCCTAATGAAATGACAGACACTGGCAGGGTGAGTAGAGAGACCAATGAACCCATTCTAAAACCTGCAGCTGTGATGGACTACACGCTCAATATGCGCTTAGTGAACAAATGTGACATGCAAATTGGGTTCGCTGATTGTGTTTGCTGCAGTCAGGATGATGATAAATTCCCACTCTAGACAGCATACTCCACCTATATTCAAAACTTTAAAACTACTCGCCGTAAAAAATATTCATACCTATTCATGTGCCTTCTACATACATAAAACTCTACATGCTAATATCAACCCTCCACTCAAAATTCTCCTCAACAACTTTAATAGGTCCCACGACCACGACACAAGACACAGATCACTATTTGACATACCCCGAGTCCATACTAACCAATGTAAAAATTCTATGCACATAAAGGGCCCCAGAATCTGGAATTCATTACCAGTAAATATTAAGTTAACCTTGTCGGAAAATCAATTCAAGACTTCTCAAAAATCACCTACTCACCCTATACTAAATACTCATACTGTAACAAACTTCCAAACCCAATGTTATTTTACTTAAGATAATCTCAGTTATAAATTGTCATCCTCCTTAACACTTGTTGCAATTTCATATCATCATATTGTCATTTTAATTAGTATAGTATCATCATTTTGTTAATTTGAAATAAAATATATACATTGTCATCCTCCTTAACACTTGTTGCAATTTCACATCATCATATTGTCATTTTAATTAGTATAGTATCATCATTTTGTTAATTTGAAATAAAATATATACATAACTAGAAGAAACTCAATAAATTTCTCTAGTATTGTTATTTTACTCATATTGTAACTTGAAATAAAATATACAACTAGAATAAACTCAACCAATTTCTCTAGTATTGTCTTTTTAATAGTATGTAGAATCATATTGTAATTTGAAATAATATATAACTAGAATAAACTCAATCAATTTCTCTAGTATTAAGTACTTAGTGAATAAGTCTTTAGAATAAGCTGCCCCTAATGGCATGGCATGCCAGTGGCTCTCCTTGCATTACAGTTTTATAATTGTAACTACCAATAACTATGTATACTTGTAACTTGCAACGAAATAAAAATATTATATTATTATATTAAGAGTTACAAGTGGTACATAAAACTATTTTTTCACATTCTGGACATTACCATGCTCAATGCTTATAATATTTATAAGTTGAAGACCACAAACAAACCACCATATGGCGAATTTTGTTTGTCTGTCATCAGACAAATAATATTCAAGTACCAAGGAGCAACATCTGCATAGAAACCCGCCCAACACCAAGTTATCAACACCTACCCTCTCGTCTGAGGCCTGATGAACACTTCCTAACAAAACTGCCTGCTACTGCTTGCAAGAAAAAGGCTCAGAAGAGGTGTTTTGTCTGTGCACATACAAAAAAACGCCCACAACAATGCAGAGACACTCGTTTTATATGTGTGGAATGTAAAACACCACTGTGCATGGAACTATGTTTCAGAGACTTCCACAGGCTGCAGAACTTCTAGAAACATGTCCAGTGACTATATATATTTGTATATACATGATTGAACAATGAAAATAAACAATATTTGTTATTGTGAATAACTGTAAATAAGTTGTGTAAACAAAATAAGTGATAACAAACTTTATGTAATTATTGTATAATACTTAGCAAGTGAATATTTGAAAAACAGCACATATATTGGTCTCACAGGCCATAAAAGTTATTTGCAAAAAAAAAAAAAAAAATTAAAATCAATAAGAAAACAACTTCAAGAAAGAAAATAGAAGATTACCAGCCAACCGGCAGTCACCGATGTTGCTGGCAGCGGTTCAATTTTCGTCAACTTCAATCCTCTATATCTCGGTGAGTATTGATTGCAAAAATGTATTTTTTAGCCTATTAGATTTAGAAAAAAAAAATATCATGTCATTAGAATTTTTTTTTTTTTTGAAATTCGTGGACCCTGAGAACGAGTTTCGGAGAGGGTCGTTGGACCCCCAAAGAGTTAAGGAATGATGTAATTAGATTAGTCCATTTCAGACCCCCAAAAATACACTTATAAAAGCACTTACAATAATAAACTTACATAAAAGGGTGAGTTTTGGAGTGTTTGAATAGCGAGGGGTCCACTCTACCTAGGATAACTAAAAACATCCAGACAAGGTGATATAATGTGCTTGTGATCTGTGTAATACCAGTTGGTTCATGAGCTGCTCTCTGAGACAAGCAGACAGAAAGGAGACAACACAGGCAGACAGAAAGACAGACAGACAGACTGGTTTGCATAACAAATACAGTGGTACCTCGAGTTACGATGGTCCCCAAAATCGCCCTTTTATGTAAGTTTATTTTTTTAAATGCTTTTGTAAGTATATTTTTGGGGGTGTAAAAGGACTAGTCTATTTTACATTATTCCTTATGGGGATAAATTCGTTTGGTAATGGCACTTGAACAGCATTCTCGAACGAAAAAATATCGTAACTCGAGGTACCACTGTATTTATTTGTAGGAATTCAGTATAGGTAGCCTGTAGACGTAGGTACACATATGTAACCCCCCACCCGGGGCTTCACTACACAGCCATATTATTACACTACACAGCCATATTATTACCATGTTCACTGAGTTTAACCCTTTCGGGGTCGGTGCCGTACTAGTACGTTTTACGAGCAGGGGTTGGTGCCGTACTAGTACGTGTAAATTCTAGCGGCTTCAAATTAAGCGGGAAACAGCTGGTAGGCCTAGGGATGAGAGAATGGGTCTGCGTGGTCAGTGTGCGCAGTAGGAAAAAAATCGGGCACCCAGTGGTGCATTGTGGGAACACCATTTCAGTACACCTTCTCCACCATGCCTCGCAGCAAGAAACACCTTACTCCTCGGCGAATTGGGACACTTTTATTCATCAGGACAGTTCTAACAGTGATGGGGTGTTAGTGAAGGTGACTTTCAAGGTTTT
>WNWK01028087.1:0-25709 GCA_009830355.1 Cherax destructor | reverse complement strand
GGATAAATTCAGATTCAGGAAGGATATAGGAAAGCATTGGTTTGGTAATAGAGTTGTCGATGAGTGGAACAAACTCCCGAGTACAGTTATAGAGGCTAAAACGTTGTGTAGTTTTAAAAATAGGCTAGATAAATATATGAGTGGGTGCGGGTGGGTGTGAGTTGGACCTGACTAGTTTGTGCTACTAGGTCAGATGCCGTGCTCATTCCTTAAGTGAATGTAACCTGACCTGGATGGGTCGGGGCATTGGCTTAAGCTGGTGGGAGATTTGGACCTGCCTCGCATGGGCCAGTAGGCCTGCTGCAGTGTTCCTTCTTCTTATGTTCTTATATACATATATACATATATATATATATATATATATATATATATATATATATATATATATATATATATATATATATATATATACATATATATATATATATATATATATATATATATATATATATATATATATACATATATATATATATATATATATATATATACATATATATATATATATATACATATATATATATATATATATATATATATATACATATATATATATATATATACATATATATATATATATATACATATATATATATATACATATATATATATATACATATATATATATATACATATATATATATATACATATATATATATATACATATATATATATACATACATATATATATATATACATATATATATAAAACATATATATATATATACATATATATATATATACCCCCCACTTCCGGTTTCCTTTTTTTTCATCATGAGCAGCCCCCTCACCCCCTTAGACCCTCATCCCTGGCGGTCTCCTTCCGCTCGTTTTCTGATGAAATAGTAAAAAATATTGTGAGTTATAAGTGGAAAATCTTAAAGTGGGTATTAAAACGACTGAAAATGTATCTTTTTTTTAGCCTGTTACCTGAAATCTTAATTCGTGCTGTGTTTTTCCTATGTTAATTTTAGCTAGTGACTTGACTTAACAGAAAATTGTATATGTATTGAAATGTACCTTTTTTAATCTGTTTCCTGAAATCTTAATTCGTGTTATGTTTTTCCTATGTTAATGTAAGACTGGAAAAAATTATCTTTCTATAATAATAAATAAATAAATGATGAAAAAATGTGTATTAGTGTTATCCTACATTAAATTTTAAATTAAAAAAGAGACCCCATAGGGAATCAGCCTGTTGTACTCTCCTCATGTTTAAGCTTGTCCGAGGAAATATTGTGACGTCACACCACACCTGGGCTCGCTTGATTGAACTTGTTGGTGACCCCGGTGATGACGTCACTGACCACCAAGAGGGTGTGGACGGGACTTTTTGATGAATTAGTAAAAACGAGTCTTTTCGTTCTTTTTATTGAAATCGAGAAAATTTCTACCCCATAGGGGGTTATACAAAAACTTGATCCAAGGAAGTGGAGTAGTTTTTTTTTTGGGAGGGTGGAAGTGAATTTGATGAAATTCCAAAGTAGGTAAAACTCAAGTCTTAATTAAATTTACTTAAAGACAGACCCTATAGGGGGGAACTCAAAACTTGATCCAAGGAGATGGAGGAATGATAGAATATTGAAAAATGAGTCTTTTCGTTCTTTTTATTGAAATCGAGAAAATTTCTACCCCATAGGGGGTTACCATATCTCTGACTCTCCATAGAGGTCAAGTAAAAAATATCAGAAGTAATATTGAAAAAATGAAAAATTCGAAAAAAAATCGAGGAGCGGGGGCGATCCGCAGCAGAAGGTAGCTCGGGGCGCGAGCGGGCACGGTTAAGGGGCGGGGCGCGGGGCGGGCGGGCGCGACAGGGCGGGGGCGCGAGTGCGCGGAAGGAGACCGCTCAGGGATGAGGGTCTAAGGGGGTGAGGGGGTTAGGGGGCTGCTCAGGATGAAAAAAGGAAACCGGAAGTGGGGGTTGGACAGACCGGAAGTGGGGGGCCGACCGGAAGTGGGAGCAGACCGGAAGTATCTACTTCCGAGCCATACAGAAGAAATGTACACTACTTATATATATATATATATATATATATATATATATATATATATATATATATATATATATATATATATATTATATAATATATAAATATATATATATATATAAATATATATATATATATATATATATATATATATATATATATATATATATATATATATATAAATATATATATATATATATAAATATATATATATATAATATATAAATATATATATAAAGAGCTGGGTTCCAGACTCATCGACACCACCAGGGACCCAAGGGCAGCCACGTTCATGTTCCAGCGTCTCAGCGTGGCCATCCAGAGGAAACGCATGCTGCATACTCGGCTCGCGTCCGGCTTCGGAGGAGCTGGAGGAGATTCATAATCTTTGACATATTGTACCATTGCATTCATGTTCATGTTTGTGTGTTTTATAAATGTATTCTGTCTATTAATAAAGCATTTATATGTATGTATGTGTGTATATAGGATGGGGTGGTAGGAGAAGTGGAATATTCAAACGGCTTCAGGAAGAAATCCAAATATTCTTCCTTGATGCCTTTTATCCACTTCTCCGAGGCTATGGGTCCCACAATTTGCACTAGAGGTGGACCCCATCCTATATATAAATATATATATATATATATATATATATATATAATATATAAATATATATATATATATATATATATATATATATATATATATATATATAAATATATATATAATATATAAATATATATATAAATATATATTATATATAAATATATATAAATATATATAATATATAATATATAATATATAAATATATAATATATAAATATATATAATATATATATATAATATATAAATATATAATATATATATATATATATAAATATATATAATATATATATATATATATAATAAATATATATATATATATATATATATATATATATATATATATATAATATAAATATATATATATATATATATATATATACGTATATAATATATAAATATATATATATATAATATATATACATATATATATATATATAAATATATATATATATATATAAATATATATAATACTATATAAATATATATAATATATAAATATTACCTGGAGTTTACCTGGAGAGAATTCCAGGGGTCAACGCCCCTGCGGCCCGGTCTGTGACCACTCCTCCTGTTGGACCAGAAAAAGCAGGGGTGACACTAGCACGTTGAGAGAACACAATAAGTGTCAGGGGCCCAAGATTGTTCAACTGCCTCCCAGCATACATCAGGGGGATTACCAACAAACCCCTGGCTGTCTTCAAGCAGGCACTGGACAGGCACCTGAAGTCGGTACCTGACCAGCCAGGCTGTGGTTCGTACGTTGGACTGCGTGCGGCCAGCAGTAACAGCCTGGTTGATCAGGCTCTGGTCCAACATGAGGCCTGGTCACAGACCGGGCCGCGGGGGCGTTGATCCCCGGAACTCTCTCCAGGTATATGTATGGATTAATAAAAACACAAACCAGGTAATCCTGTTAGACCAATTATTAGCTCCATAGGTTCAGTTTCTTATAAACTTTCTAAATGGCTTGTTGATATTTTGAGCCCAATTGTTGGAAAAATTTATAATTTTAATGTTAAGAACAACTTAGATTTAGTGGATAAATTAAGCACGTTGACTGACTTAAATTTCAATATGGTTAGTTTTGATGTTACTTCCTTGTTTACAAAAGTTCCAGTTGATTATTTATTAAGTTTCTTGATAAAGTAGACACATATGCAACACTTGGGTATATTTACTGAGGAAACGTTTCGCCACACAGTGGCTTGGAAATAAATGGTATAAAATACCGACACAGTGTAAAAATAAACACATAAGCAGTATAATGTGATCCTTTATTGACAACGTTTCGCCCACGCAGTGGGTTTTATCGAGTCACAAACAGATCTACCTGGATACAAGATTCAAGAGTATTTATAGGATTTAGTCAGGTGGAGAATGCTGCATGTGACAATGTTTTTAAAGCTTCCCAAGGTTTAAGATTCCATCACACTATGAAGACTGTCACATGCAGCATTCTCCACCTTACTATATCCTATAAATACTCTTGAATCTTGTATTCAGGTAGATCTGTCTGTGACTCGATAAAACCCACTGCGTGGGCGAAACGTTGTCAATAAAGGATCACATTATACTGCTTATGTGTTTATTTTTACACTGGCTTCATCAGTCCAATACAAAGCAGAATCGTGAAGAACAGGAGTAGTTTGAGGTAATCAGTCCCTTGGCCTTGAGTCGACGTTGTCAGTCAATCAACCAAAAGAATACATCATAAGTGCTAGGGAGTAAATCAGAGAAATCAGAGTGGGGAAGCGTCACAAGTGGTGTTCCACAGGGGTCAGTATTGGGCCCCTTGTTGTTCACAATCTACATAAACGACATAGATGAGGGAATAAATAGCGACATAAGCAAGTTTGCCGATGACACCAAAATAGGCCGTCCAATTCATTCAAATGAGGACATTAGAGCACTCCAGGAAGATTTGAATAGACTGATGCAGTGGTCGGAGAAGTGGCAGATGCAGTTTAATATAGATAAATGCAAAGTTCTAAATATTGGACAGGACAATAACCATGCCACATATAAACTAAATAATGTAGATCTTAATACTACTGATTGCGAAAGGGATTTAGGAGTTCTGGTTAGCAGTAATCTAAAACCAAGACAGCAGTGCATAAGTGTTCGCAATAAAGCAAACAGAATCCTTGGCTTCATATCAAGAAGCATAAATAATAGGAGTCCTCAGGTTGTTCTTCAACTCTATATATCCTTGGTTAGGCCTCATCTAGATTATGCTGCACAGTTTTGGTCACCGTATTACAGAATGGATATAAATGCTCTGGAAAACGTACAAAGGAGGATGACTAAGTTGATCCCATGTATCAGAAATCTTCCCTATGAGGATAGACTGAGGGCCCTGAATCTGCACTCTCTAGAAAGGCGTAGAATTAGGGGGGATATGATTGAGGTGTATAAATGGAAAACAGGAATAAATAAAGGGGATGTAAATAGCGTGCTAAAAATATCTAGTATTGACAGGACTCGCAGCAATGGCTTTAAGTTGGATAAATTCAGATTCAGAAGGGATATAGGAAAGCATTGGTTTGGTAATAGAGTTGTCGATGAGTGGAACAAACTCCCGAGTACAGTTATAGAGGCTAAAACGTTGTGTAGTTTTAAAAATAGGCTAGATAAATATATGAGTGGGTGCGGGTGGGTGTGAGTTGTACCTGACTAGTTTGTGCTACTAGGTCAGATGCCGTGCTCCTTCCTTAAGTGAATGTAACCTGACCTGGATGGGTCAGGGCATTGGCTTAAGCCGGCGGGAGACTTGGACCTGCCTCGCATGGGCCAGTAGGCCTGCTGCAGTGTTCCTTCTTTCTTATGTTCTTCTTATGAGTAGCTTATATACCGTCTCCTGCCGACGGTATATAAGCTACTCCCTAGCACTTATGATGTATTCTTTTGGTTGCTGGTTCTTATAAGGAAGATTTCTAATGCTAGTAGGGTTATTGAAGCAAGGACCTTGGGTAGTTTCAAATTTAGGTTGGATAAATTCAGGAGTGAGAGGGGTTGGATTTGAGTGGGAATTGCACATGAGTAAATAGAATTATTAAAGCTTATTTCTTGGGTAGCATTGAAAATTGGGTTGAGCAAATATTCTGGTAGTGGGACGGATTGTGAAGGACTTGCCTAGTATGGGCCAACAGGCCTGCTACAGTGTTCCTACTTTCTTATGTTCTTGATGGACTGACTACATCGACTCAATGCCGCGACAATTGCGTAAAACGGACAAATGTAAGAATACTCAGCTGGGAAAGTTCGTGTGTAATAGGCACACGCACTTGTCTGCCTTACTTTAGTTTTTTGTAGAGGCGTCGCAGGCGGCAAGTAAGTAAGTAAGTCAGCGTCGGTGTGGCAGTGTGCTCAAAGAGCAGAGCATCTACGTCCTACCTCTAGCTAGTCTGTAGACCCTCTGAGAGATTCATCTGAGACGCCACCCCCACAACTGCGCTGATTGGTTGATTTAATCAAGCGTCCGGCCTGTGATTGGTTGATGGCTGAGCGACACAGCGACGCCCGGACATCTGCCACCAACATCACACCGAACTTTCCCACGAGAAAATTGTGGTAGAGAGCCTAGCAGATTACTAGGTTATATTATATAATTTAACTCAAATAAAGCGCAGGGGCAGGTTTGATCCGAAGAAGGAGATTACTAGTTAACATGAATAAATGCATTAGTATTTACGTGTAGGTAAATCATCTCTCAGTTATATGGTAACCATATATATATATATATATATATATATATATATATATATATATATATATATATATTATATATATATAGTATTATAGTAGTATATATATACTATCAGTTATAATACGAGTTAATATCATCATATATATATATGTTGCAGTCAATTTACACAGTTGTAAGTACCGGTGGTAATAAGTCATCTATATATATATATGGTTGCAGGGGGTCGAATCACAGCTCCTGGCCCCGCCTGTATCTGAGGTATACAATACTATCATCCACCCATAGTTTACCAGCATTAATTAGCAGCCTAGTGACGCCCATGTATATAAATACATATTTAAGCTGTTTCTGCTGCTACTGCTGTTTCTATTGCTGCTACTGCTGTTTCTATTGCTGCTACTGCTGTTTCTGTTGCTGCTACTGCTGTTTCTGTTGCTGCTACTGCTGTTTCTGCTGCTACTGCTGTTTCTGTTGCTGCTACTGCTGTTTCTGTTGCTGCTACTGCTGTTTCTACTGTTGCTGCTACTGCTGTTTCTACTGTTGCTGCTACTGTTGTTTCTACTGTTGCTGCTACTGCTGTTTCTACTGTTGCTGCTACTGCTGTTTCTACTGTTGCTGCTACTGCTGTTTCTACTGTTGCTGCTACTGCTGTTTCTACTGTTGCTGCTACTGCTGTTTCTACTGCTGCTACTGCCGCTGCTACTGCTGTTTCTACTGCTGTTTCTGCTGCTGCTACTGTTGCTGCTACTGCTGCTGCTACTGCTGTTTCTACTGCTGTTTCTGCTGCTGCTACTGCTGTTTCTACTGCTGCTTCTGTTGCTGCTACTGCTTCTGCTGCTGCTACTGCTGTTTCTGCTGCTGCTGTTTCTGCTGCTGCTACTGTTTCTACTGCTGCTACTGTTGCTGTTACTACTGCTGTTTCTGCTGCTACTGCTGTTTCTGTTGCTGATACTGCTGTTTCTGTTGCTACTACTGCTGTTTCTGCTACTACTGCTGTTTCTGCTGCTACTGCTGTTTCTGTTGCTAATACTGTTGTTTCTGTTGCTACTACTGCTGTTTCTGCTGCTGCTACTGCTGTTTCTGCTGCTGCTACTGCTGTTTCTACTGCTGCTACTACTGTTGTTGTTGCTGCTGCTGGACCCATTATGTACCTCTGTAATACTGAGGTACAGTCCCTGGACCCATTATGTACCTCTGTATTGTTGAGGTACAGTTCCTGGACCCATTATGTACATCCCCCCCACTCTTCAAACACCTAAACCTACTCACTGTTCAGAACATCCATACTTACTACTCTGCTATCTACATTTATAAAACAATAAATACCAACTTTAACCCTGAGCTAAAACCTTTCTTGATAGTTGTGACAGGACCCATAGACATAATACCAGACACAAACATCTCTTTGGCATTCCCCGTGTCCGACTAAATCTATACAAAAAATCAATGCGCATAAAAGGGCCTAAAATCTGGAACTCCCTGTCTGTAAACTCTAAAACTGCTGACACAACCTCCATCTTCAAAAGTACCGTTAAGAAATATCTTATCTCACTTACCGGTAGCTAACCATATGAAAATTACTTTATCTTGCACATATCCACAACAAAATTACACTACTGATATCTGTGATTTCCCCTTAATTTGCATATGACTGTAACCAAGATTCTAATACAACTATTGCTTCATAATTCTTAAGCTAGTCATAAGTTTGCCTAAGACACTCTAATATAGAAACTGTATCATGCCAACACGTCACCATTTCCATTAGTATATAAACTAATTGTTAAATTCATTAATTTTAGTACTACCTCAAATTTTGTAAACCTAGTTAATCACTACAATTACCTAACCTTAATACCAGTATAATCATTGTATAGAGTAAGTTTGCCTGATTTACTCCAATATTGGAGCTTTAATAGAAACTGTGTAACATGCCAAGACAAAACCATTCTTATTACTATTTTCTTTACAATTTAAACATTCTAAATTACCTCACTATGTAAATATATTTAACCATTTGAAATTTTTACTCATTTGTAATCTGTAATACAATCTAGTTATCATGAACTACCTCACTATTGTAAATCTCTTTAATCATTTGATATGTAATTTGTAAATTAGATTAAAACCTAGTATTAAGTCTGCCTGAAATGTCTAGCATGCCTAGGCATGCTAACGGCCATCTTTGTAATTATAGCCCTTAGTCCTTAAAATGTAAAACACACATTGTAATTTTTACAGAGAAATAAATCAATTTGAATTTGAATTTGAATTTGAATATTTTGAGTGCTGCCCACCTTCAGGCTGGTCACAATAACAGTCCTTCCTGCCCTGCCATTGTCAGGGTTAAGGGAACCTTCAGTCTATAATATTCTTTGTCCTAAGATTGTGTAATATGTTCCTGAACATTGATTTTGGAAAGTAATTGAATGTGAGAAGTGTATACATAATTAGTTTGTTGGGAGAGTTGATGGGCATAGTGATATCAAAAGGTGTTATCATTCACTTGCCCATGTTACATGAATCAGCAGTAATAAAGGTGTTATCATTCACTTGTCCCATGTTACATGAAGCAGCAGTAATAAAGGTGTTATCATTCACTTGTTCCATGTTAAGTGAAGCAGCAGTAATAAAGGTGTTATCATTCACTTGTTCCATGTTACATGAAGCAGCAGTAATAAAGGTGTTATCATTCACTTGTCCCATGTTACATGAAGCAGCAGTAATAAAGGTGTTATCATTCACTTGTCCCATGTTACATGAATCAGCAGTAATAAAGGTGTTATCATTCACTTGTCCCATGTTACATGAAGCAGCAGTAATAAAGGTGTTATCATTCACTTGTTCCATGTTACATGAAGCAGCAGTAATAAAGGTGTTATCATTCACTTGTTCCATGTTACATGAAGCAGCAGTAATAAAGGTGTTATCATTCACTTGTTCCATGTTACATGAAGCAGCAGTAATAAAGGTGTTATCATTCACTTGTCCCATGTTACATGAAGCAGCAGTAATAAAGGTGTTATCATTCACTTGTTCCATGTTACATGAAGCAGCAGTAATAAAGGTGTTATCATTCACTTGTCCCATGTTACATGAAGCAGCAGTAATAAAGGTGTTATCATTCACTTGTCCCATGTTACATGAAGCAGCAGTAATAAAGGTGTTATCATTCACTTGTTCCGTGTTACATGAAGCAGCAGTAATAAAGGTGTTATCATTTACTTGTTCCATGTTACATGAAGCAGCAGTAATAAAGGTGTTATCATTCACTTGTTCCATGTTACATGAAGCAGCAGTAATAAAGGTGTTATCATTCACTTGTTCCATGTTACATGAAGCAGCAGTAATAAAGGTGTTATCATTCACTTGTCCCATGTTACATGAAGCAGCAGTAATAAAGGTGTTATCATTCACTTGTCCCATGTTACATGAAGCAGCAGTAATAAAGGTGTTATCATTCACTTGTTCCGTGTTACATGAAGCAGCAGTAATAAAGGTGTTATCATTTACTTGTTCCGTGTTACATGAAGCAGCAGTAATAAAGGTGTTATCATTCACTTGTTCCATGTTACATGAAGCAGCAGTAATAAAGGTGTTATCATTCACTTGTCCCATGTTACATGAATCAGCAGTAATAAAGGTGTTATCATTCACTTGTCCCATGTTACATGAAGCAGCAGTAATAAAGGTGTTATCATTCACTTGTTCCATGTTACATGAAGCAGCAGTAATAAAGGTGTTATCATTCACTTGTCCCATGTTACATGAAGCAGCAGTAATAAAGGTGTTATCATTCACTTGTTCCATGTTACATGAAGCAGCAGTAATAAAGGTATATATACAGGAGGACATATAATAAGGCTGTCATTAAGCTCATCACAGAACAAGTGAAGCTGTAACTCACAACTCAATGATTTGTTTGTAGTCGTTTATTACTATTTCTTGAGTAGAGTTAAAAAACTTGACATATAATTTGGTACAACTTTGCGAGAATAAATTAGTTTTTTATATATATTCTTTAATTGTGTATATTAACATCCAGGGAGCTTCCTGGTGAAGGGCTCTTGATCTAGGGAAGTGGATCTGTGCTTCACTTCCCTGAATTGAGCCTAAATACCTTTCACCCCCCACCGGCACTGTATAATCTCTACAGGTTTAGCGCTCCCCATGATTATAATAATAATAGTCAACGAGATGGGAGGACACACATGTTCATTAGGCTTGGTAATAGTTACAGTAAAGCTCTTGATCCACGAGGAAGGAGAGTGTAGTATAACAGGGGATCTTCCACTAATCATATATATAAAGCCTAGTTATAATAAACTTCACAACGTAATCTCTATAAAAGACGATGATTGTTTATTAATTTTCATATTAGTTTTTAATTTGCTACGACATTATTTTTCAGGTACCATTAAAAACAACTCAGACAATAACATGTTATTCCTTATGATGGTTTTGTTAATAATAATGAAATACGTATATTACACTGTTATCTAACACTCAATAACCATTATACTCATAAATTATAACTTTTTATAACAAATATAACTTTTGTGAATGTGATCTTAATGTAAATTGTTCATGTGTTTATATAACAATTTTATACGTACATCAATAGGCTAATAAGACTTTAGTACATGCAAATTTAATTCTACTTTCCAACTCATCAAAATACTTTTTTGTTTTTTAAATAAACATTCTTATTCACATAAAAACATTTTCAATTTAACATGTTGAAAACTGTCCAAAACTAACTTTGTGGATGTGAAACATTGCAACACCGCATCACTCTTGCAGTGCTATAAACATTGCAACACAGCATCACTGTTGCAGTGCTATAAACATTGCAACACTGCATCACTGTTGCAGTGCTATAAACATTGCAACACTGCATCACTCTTGCAGTGATATAAACATTGCAACACAGCATCACTTTTGCAGTTCTATAAACATTGCAACACTGCATTACTGTTGCAGTGCTATAAACATTGCAACACTGCATTACTCTTGAAGTGATATAAACATTGCAACACCGCATCACTGTTGCAGTGATATAAACATTGCAACACCGCATCACTGTTGCAGTGATATAAACATTGCAACACAGCATCACTGTTGCAGTGCTATAAACATTGCAACACAGCATCACTGTTGCAGTGCTATAAACATTGCAACACTGCATTACTCTTGAAGTGATATAAACATTGCAACACCGCATCACTGTTGCAGTGATATAAACATTGCAACACAGCATCACTGTTGCAGTGATATAAACATTGCAACACAGCATCACTGTTGCAGTGCTATAAACATTGCAACACTGCATCACTCTTGCAGTGCTATAAACATTGCAACACTGCATAATCAACACTGCATTTTGAGTGCTATAAACATTGCAACACTTGCATTAATCTTGAAGTGATATAAACATTGCAACACTGCATCACTGTTGCAGTGCTATAAACATTGCAACACTGCATTACTCTTGAAGTGATATAAACATTGCAACACCGCATCACTGTTGCAGTGATATAAACATTGCAACACCGCATCACTGTTGCAGTGCTATAAACATTGCAACACTGCATCACTCTTGCAGTGCTATAAACATTGCAACACTGCATCACTCTTGCAGTGCTATAAACATTGCAACACTGCATTACTCTTGAAGTGATATAAACATTGCAACACTGCATCACTCTTGCAGTGCTATAAACATTGCAACACTGCATTACTCTTGAAGTGATATAAACATTGCAACACTGCATCACTCTTGCAGTGCTATAAACATTGCAACACTGCATTACTCTTGAAGTGATATAAACATTGCAACACTGCATCACTGTTGCAGTGCTATAAATTACATTATTCACCTGATAACTAATTCTCGTATTTTTAAGGCAATATTTAATAGGCTTATTTTTTATATTTTATTTAAAACGTCAATATACATGAGTAGATAGATATATTAATATGTAAGATGGAACAACGTAGTCCCTACATAATGTTACTGACTACAATATTATTCTGTATTACAATATCATTATGAGCAATAAGAAGCTCTAACTTCATCAATAACACAAACTAACCTAACACAACCTACTGACTGTACCTAAGTACAGTCCTACACAAACACAATATAACATTATGGTAGTATTGGTGTCACTTCAACCCCACACAAGTGAAAACTGTCCACTTTCACTTGGCTATACACATTAACAAAACTCATCCGCCTAATTAAACATAATATAATTGAAACTATCATGGAATATATCAGTAACACAATCTATTAACAACAAACAACCCAGGCAGCCTACAACACTGTATTTACAATATATAAACATACCACTACTTGTTAATAGCTCACTATTATGCTAATGGTACATTGTTCACTTATAAGTTTTATATATTATTTAAGATATATTGTACAAAAAAACATGGTAGGTTCATATATATTGAAATGTAACCATTATCCTGGGAATATACATGAAAATCACTTTATCTCTACACATTCTTCAGAAAATAATAACTGGCACATACATCATGATCACCATAATCTACAGGAGCCACTAAATACATCCCATAGAATGGCTCAGAACTATAGCCTAACACCCCACACTGCTGCTATGTGCACTGCTTTACAAGTACAAAGGTTGTTGTGCCATATTATATTAGTACATAAACACAGTAATGTTTACGCTCCCCTATACAAGTTAAAACATCAACATAAACCTGGCTCTGCACAATATCTAAAACTCTTCCACGTAATTAACCTAGTTTAATGAACTTAACATGGACCCCATCACTAACCTTATATATAAACTATAATCCTCCCCGTCTACATACGATACATTAGTACAAGAAATACTTAAACACACCACCAAGTAATCATAGTAAATAGTGCCACATCCTAGTAATAATGGTACAAGTATTAAAAAAAAACTTGCAAATCACACTAAATTTTACAAAAGCCTAAGCTTCTTCATCAATGCCAAAAAAAAAAAAAATCAAAGAAATGAACACAGTCTTCACTAACTCGACAATCAGTACTCCGTCTAAACCTGTAGACAACAATATTCACTAAGCCTCTGCCACTGCAGCACTTGAATTACTATTCCCCCACCCCTCTAGCACACATGTCACCCCTCTAGCACACATGTCACCCCTCTAGCACACATGTCACCCCTCTAGCACACATGTCACCCCTCTAGCACACATGTCACCCCTCTAGCACACATGTGCTCCAACACGAGAGTGTATGGAGCACACATGTCACCTTTATTCCCCCATATAAAAGGCAGACATGACTTAAGGTCCAAGAAAACTTAAAAAGTTTCAACTTTTCCCTACGAAAAACCTTACGTGAATACCATACCACAAGACACAGGGATTTCATCCCAACACTTATCAAGACCCACTCCATCCATACCAGACCGTCCACTCCATTACACACCACTTCCATACCCCTCCCCCCCCCGGTTTTCCTCACCCCTTACGTTACAGAACCCAAAAATTGTCTCAACCCACCTACGCTTAAATCACGGTATCCCTCGGAAAAATCCCTCACCCAGTTTACCCCAGACATGATTTTAATGTTCCTATGCGTACGTACTATACGCGCTGTTAATGCCGCCATTTTAATACGCGTCCCTTCTCCCCGTAAACTCCAAACCATATATATGTATATGTAATCAGTCGCCAACTGAAGTACCGCATTACGCACCTGTGTCTTCACTCCTTCAACTTGTAAACAATCACCCTCAACATCGACAACCCTCCCCTCCTTCAACTTGTAAACAATCACCCTCAACATCGACAACCCTCCCCTCCTTCAACTTGTAAACAATCACCCTCAACATCGACAACCCTCCCCCTCCTTCAACTTGTAAACAATCACCCTCAACATCGACAACCCTCCCCTCCTTCAACTTGTAAACAATCACCCTCAACATCGACAACCCTCCCCTCCTTCAACTTGTAAACAATCACCCTCAACATCGACAACCCTCCCCCTCCTCCAACTTGTAAACAATCACCCTCAACATCGACAACCCTCCCCTCCTCCAACTTGTAAACAATCACCCTCAACATCGACAACCCTCCCCCTCCTTCAACTTGTAAACAATCACCCTCAACATCGACAACCCTCCCCTCCTTCAACTTGTAAACAATCACCCTCAACATCGACAACCCTCCCCCTCCTTCAACTTGTAAACAATCACCCTCAACATCGACAACCCTCCCCTCCTTCAACTTGTAAACAATCACCCTCAACATCGACAACCCTCCCCTCCTCCAACTTGTAAACAATCACCCTCAACATCGACAACCCTCCCCCTCCTCCAACTTGTAAACAATCACCCTCAACATCGACAACCCTCCCCTCCTTCAACTTGTAAACAATCACCCTCAACATCGACAACCCTCCCCTCCTTCAACTTGTAAACAATCACCCTCAACATCGACAACCCTCCCCTCCTTCAACTTGTAAACAATCACCCTCAACATCGACAACCCTTCCCCTCCTCCAACTTGTAAACAATCACCCTCAACATCGGCAACCCTCCCCTCCTCCAACTTGTAAACAATCACCCTCAACATCGACAACCCTCCCCTCCTCCAACTTGTAAACAATCACCCTCAACATCGACAACCCTCCCCCTCCTCCAACTTGTAAACAATCACCCTCAACATCGACAACCCTCCCCTCCTCCAACTTGTAAACAATCACCCTCAACATCGACAACCCTCCCCTCCTTCAACTTGTAAACAATCACCCTCAACATCGACAACCCTCCCCCTCCTTCAACTTGTAAACAATCACCCTCAACATCGACAACCCTCCCCCTCCTTCAACTTGTAAACAATCACCCTCAACATCGACAACCCTCCCCTCCTTCAACTTGTAAACAATCACCCTCAACATCGACAACCCTCCCCTCCTTCAACTTGTAAACAATCACCCTCAACATCGACAACCCTCCCCTCCTTCAACTTGTAAACAATCACCCTCAACATCGACAACCCTCCCCCTCCTTCAACTTGTAAACAATCACCCTCAACATCGACAACCCTCCCCCTCCTTCAACTTGTAAACAATCACCCTCAACATCGACAACCCTCCCCCTCCTTCAACTTGTAAACAATCACCCTCAACATCGACAACCCTCCCCTCCTCCAACTTGTAAACAATCACCCTCAACATCGACAACCCTCCCCCTCCTTCAACTTGTAAACAATCACCCTCAACATCGACAACCCTCCCCCTCCTTCAACTTGTAAACAATCACCCTCAACATCGACAACCCTCCCCCCACTATTCTAATAACCCTCACAAACATTCCATCATGGCCTTCAGAGAATCACAAAAATACATTATATGATACGTGGTCGTCTCACTGCCGCAACTACCACAAAAAGGGTCCTTTATCAAGCCCCTGCTGTATAACCCTTGTGGTTTAGCGCTTCTTTTGATTATAATAATAATAATAATAATAATAATAATAATAATAATAATAATAATATCAAGCCCCTCCTACATAGGATCTCCGGGGATGGAAAAATAAACACATAAGCAGTATAATGTGATCCTTTATTGACAACTTGCCCACGCAGTGCTTTATCGAGTCACACACAGATCTACTGTAAACAATCCCAATCTGTGTGTGACTCGATAAAGCCCACTGCGTGGGCGAAACGTTGTCAATAAAGGATCACATTATACTGCTTATGTGTTTATTTTTCCATTGTGTCGGTATTTTATACCATTTATTTCCATCTCCGGGGATGGTAGTATCCCATGCAAAAACTTATAGGTTATTTCCCGTACTCTCGGTTCTAATCGTAGCCTATTTAAACTATCCCATATTTGCGTCCAGTCATACAACGGCATGATGACGACTCCTACCACCTCTGGGGTCCCTCCCCCTGCCCCATCTAGACGACTTACCCCCTGTTTGCAGATGATGTGAAATTAATGAGGAGAATTAAATCGGATAAGAATCAGACAGGACTACACAGAGACCTGGGCAGGCTGCAAGCCTGGTCCAGCAACTGGCTCCTTGAATTTAATCCCAATAAATGCAAAGTCATGAAGATCAGGGAAGGGCAAAGAAGACCGCAGACAGAGTACAGGCTACGTGGCCAAAGACTGCAAAACTCACTCAAGAAAAAGGATCTTGGGGTGAGTATAATACCAAGCACATCTGAGGCACACATCAACGAGATAACTGCTGCAGCATATGGGCGCCTGGCAAACCAGAGAATAGCGTTCCGATACCTCAGTAAGGAATCGTTCAAGACTCTGTACACCGTGTACGTCAGGCCCATACTGGAGTATGCAGCACCAGTTTGGAACTCACACCTGGTCAAGCACGTCAAGAAATTAGGTGCAAAGGTTTGCATCAAGACTAGTTCCAGACCTAAGGGGATTGTCTTACGAAGAAAGGTTAAGGAAAATCGGCCTGACGACACTGCAGGACAGGAGGGTTAGGGGAGACAGGATAACGACACAAAATACTGTGAGGAATTGACGAGGTGGACAGACAGGATGTTCCAGAGATGGGACACAGAAACAAGGGGTCACAATTGAAGTTGAGGACTCAAGATGAGTCAAAGAGATGTTAGGAACTATTTCTTTAGTCACAGAGTTGTCAGGAAATGGAATAATCTGGCAAGTGACGTAGTAGAGGCAGGAACCATACATAATTTTAAGACGAGGTTTGATAAAACTCATGGAGAAGGGAGAGGACCCAGTAGCGATCAGTGAAGAGGCGGGGCCAGGAGCTATGACTCGGCCCCTGCAACCACAAATAGGTGAGTACTGTTTCATGATTAACACTGGGAGATTAATACTAGGCTGACCTGATGACGCGGGTGTACTCTCCTCTCACATAAACCCAGCAGAGAACAGCGCCTCTACCACTCCTGGTCCTCAATGACCCACATGGATTCACCGATTCACATCAACTACAATAAGCAATAAAAGAATTTTTTTCGCAAATTTAAAGTTCAGCTAACAAAGTTAAGTGTTTTCGGTACCATTTAATTCCCATAAACCCATCGCCAAGGTAGACTTGGTTACTGTTGTAAACAGTAACCAATGTAAACTTGGTTACTGTTGTAAACAGTAACCAATTTAAACTTGGTTACTGTTGTAAACAGTAACAATGGTAAACTTGGTTACTGTTGTAAACAGTAACCATGGTAAACTTGGTTACTGTTGTAAACAGTAACAATGGTAAACTTGGTTACTGTTGTAAACAGTAACCAAGGTAAACTTGGTTACTGTTGTAAACAGTAACCAAGGTAAACTTGGTTACTGTTGTAAACAGTAACCAATGTAAACTTGGTTACTGTTGTAAACAGTAACAATGGTAAACTTGGTTACTGTTGAAACAGTAACCAAGGTAAACTTGGTTACTGTTGTAAACAGTAACAATGGTAAACTTGTTACTGTTGTAAACAGTAACAATGGTAAACTTGGTTACTGTTGTAAACAGTAACCATGGTAAACTTGGTTACTGTTGTAAAGAGTAACAATGGTAAACTTGGTTACTGTTGTAAACAGTAACCAAGGTAAACTTGGTTACTGTTGTAAACAGTAACAATGGTAAACTTGGTTACTGTTGTAAACAGTAACAATGGTAAACTTGGTTACTGTTGTAAACAGTAACCAAGGTAAACTTGGTTACTGTTGTAAACAGTAACCAAGGTAAACTTGGTTACTGTTGTAAACAGTAACCAATGTAAACTTGGTTACTGTTGTAAACAGTAACAATGGTAAACTTGGTTACTGTTGTAAACAGTAACCAAGGTAAACTTGGTTACTGTTGTAAACAGTAACAATGGTAAACTTGGTTACTGTTGTAAACAGTAACAATGGTAAACTTGGTTACTGTTGTAAACAGTAACCATGGTAAACTTGGTTACTGTTGTAAACAGTAACCAATGTAAACTTGGTTACTGTTGTAAACAGTAACCAATGTAAACTTGGTTACTGTTGTAAACAGTAACCAATGTAAACTTGGTTACTGTTGTAAACAGTAACCAATGTAAACTTGGTTACTGTTGTAAACAGTAACCAATGTAAACTTGTTACTGTTGTAAACAGTAACCAATGTAAACTTGGTTATGTTGTAAACAGTAACCAATGTAAACTTGGTTATGTTGTAAACAGTAACCAATGTAAACTTGGTTATTGTTGTAAACAGTAACCAATGTAAACTTGGTTACTGTTGTAAACAGTAACCAATGTAAACTTGGTTACTGTTGTAAACAGGTCCTGTTTTCAAACTTCTCCCTTACTTCTAATACTTAAAAAAAATAAAATTTTATATACAAATATTTTATAAATTATTTATGAACAGTTGCGATACGAAAATAATAATAATTTGGTTATTGATAATTATAATTAATGAAAATTAACTGAAATTCTGACAATTTTATTAAAATTTAAAGGTCGGCTGCTGACATACCGTTCAAGAATATAATTAGCGCACAGTTAACCCGTAATAATAAATAATAACTTAAACATTGTATTATTCTTATTATTATAATTATAGTAAAGCGCTAAACCTGTAAAAGGTTATAAAACACCTGAAGTCAGAGGTATGGAAAGGATGGTAGATCCAGTTCAAGAGCCCTTCACCAGCATCAAGGCACCCCCTACCTACCCTTCACCAGCATCAAGGCACCCCCTACCTACCCTTCACCAGCATCAAGGCACCCCCCTACCTACCCTTCACCAGCATCAAGGCACCCCTACCTACCCTTCACCAGCATCAAGGCACCCCCTACCTACCCTTCACCAGCATCAAGGCACCCCCCTACCTACCCTTCACCAGCATCAAGGCACCCCCTACCTACCCTTCACCAGCATCAAGGCACCCCTACCTACCCTTCACCAGCATCAAGGCACCCCTACCTACCCTTCACCAGCATCAAGGTACCCCCTACCTACCCTTCACCAGCATCAAGGCACCCCCTACCTACCATTCACCAGCATCAAGGCACCCCTACCTACCATTCACCAGCATCAAGGCACCCTACCTACCCTTCACCAGGATCAAGGCACCCCTACCTACCCTTCACCAGCATCATGGCACCCCTACCTACCCTTCACCAGCATCAAGGCACCCCCTACCTACCCTTCACCAGCATCAAGGCACCCCTTACCTACTCTTCACCAGCATCATGGCACCCCACTACCTACCCTTGATATTTCTATTCTTATTTACATCCTTTACCATGATGTGTGATCATTTCAAAGAAAATAATAATTTGTGTCACGTTATTGTAGCTTCGTTGGTACGGAAAACTATTAAATAGAATGACACACACTGTCTGCCAGCCCCCCCCCCCTTCCCATCATGAGAAGACAGGCACAGTGACGCCAGGTCGCCTACTTATGCTATCACCACACTTCAGGCAGACACCACCTAACTTATGCTGCTATCACCACACTTCAGGCAGACACCACCTAACTTATGCTGCTATCACCACACTACAGGCAGCTACCACCTAACTTATGCTGCTATCACCACACTACAGGCAGCCACCACCTAACTTATGCTGCTATCACCACACTACAGGCAGGCACCACCTAACTTATGCTGCTATCACCACACTACAGGCAGCCACCACCTAACTTATGCTGTTATCACCAGACTTCAGGCAGCCACCACCTAACTTATGCTGCTATCACCAGACTTCAGGCAGACATCACCTAACTTATGCTGTTATCACCAGACTTCAGGCAGACACCACCTAACTTATGCTGTTATCACCAGACTTCAGGCAGACACCACCTAACTTATGCTGTTATCACCAGACTTCAGGCAGACACCACCTAACTTATGCTGCTATCACCAGACTTCAGGCAGACACCACCTAATTTATGCTGCTATCACCAGACTTCGGGCAGACACCACCTAACTTATGCTGTTATCACCAGACTTCAGGCAGACACCACCTAACTTATGCTGTTATCACCAGACTTCAGGCAGACACCACCTAACTTATGCTGTTATCACCAGACTTCAGGCAGACACTACTAAACTTCTAAAAGCTACTCAACCCACCACCACCACCACCACCATTCCACCGGCCTGTGAGTCTACCATAATTCATTACTGCATGATGTATGCACACATGCACAATTTGGCAATATCGGGCTAATTGAACACTGTTATCAACGAGCTCTTCCAAATGAACAACATGCCTAAATTTAATTTCCCAGACTCTCCACCTTCTGCCGAAATCAAGTTCATCAAAGATTTAGTCAACGTCACAACACCTGAAATTCCGTCTCCAGGAAATAACCAATCAGCGACCTCATCTGATCCACCTGAGACTTCCATTGCTACTACTAACGAATCAGCTCCTTTATTTCCAACACAACCACCTAAAGCCAAGACACTCCCACCTGAAAATCCACCTCAAGATACACCAATACCCGAAGAAATGGAAGAGGAAACTATATTTAGAGCAACTGAACCTATCACTGTACACATGTAATGCACTCACCCCATTGGTATATACACCTCAAAGTATCTATAGCATGCACCAAGGAACTATCAAGTACACTCTTGCTCATGGCTGCCATCACCACACACAAACCCCCCTAACTGAACACTTAGAAAATGACCATGAACACCTGGTCAAACTTACCATATTGTCAAAATCTGCATTTAAAAGACTTCAAAATGCCTCCAAGACAGTAATGAAGAACTAATATGGATGCAGCTTAGTTAGTTAGTTTATTATGTTTATTATGCACCCCATACCCATCCTCTGGGCGGTAGTCACCCCATACCCATCCTGTGGGCGGTAGTCACCCCATACCCATCCTGTGGGCGGTAGTCACCCCATACCCATCCTGTGGGTGGTAGTCACCCCATACCCATCCTGTGGGCGGTAGTCACCCCATACCCATCCTTTTCTCCCACGTGGGGTAGTCACCCCATACCCATCCTGTGGGCGGTAGTCACCCCATACCCATCCTGTGGGCGTAGTCACCCCATACCCATCCTGTGGGTGGTAGTCAAAATATTACAAAGGTACATAATGGGTCCAGGGACTGGGCCCCAAAGCTTTGATAGCTGAGCAAGTTACAAAGGTGATTACAGAGGTATATAATGGTGGATTTCATCCACCAATCAACGACTATCTGCCTCCTCTCTGCATACTTTTAGTCGACCAATCACCTCGTAGCCTCGCCTCCCTCTCTAGATCCCGCCTCTCGCCAACCTCCATCCACCAATCACTTACATCTACACACCCACCGCCAAGATGCAGCCTGCACAGCTTGCTACTCGTGTCTTCTACATTGCTTGGCATTCCTGATTCTCCAGTTTCATCCCACGATCGCTCAGCTGCTGGGTTAAGCCCTGGCTTGTCTATTTCTACGTAAGGCATCGACATATAAAAATGTTGTGCTAATGGGAAATTTCAACTTTAGACAAATTGACTGGAGCAATTTGACAGGAAATTTAGAGTCAAATGACTTTCTTGGTACGATTCAGGATTGTTTTTTGAAACAGTTGGTGACAGAACCAACTAGAGGAAATAACCTGCTAGACTTGGTTCTTGCCAGCAGGGAATCGCTAATTAATAATCTTGAGGTTAATGATGAGCTTGGGGAAAGTGATCACAAATCACCCAGTTTTAATATACTATCATGGAATTACCCTAATAATGGCAATCAAGTCTCTGTCCCTGACTTCCGCCTGGCTGATTTCATAAGACTGAAAAATTACCTGGGTAGGCTGAACTGGAATGACCTGACAGTGGGTCAGGTAGGTGATGATTGCCAATATGATGTTTTCCAGAGAATAGTTCTAGCTGCTCAGACAACTTATGTTCCTAATCGGGAAATCAGATCAAACAAAAATTATCCTAAGTGGATGAACAATAGATTAAAACATCTCATTGGTCAAAAGAGAGGCATATATAGGCGAATCAAAAGAGGAGAGGGGCAATTAAGTAATCAATATATTCAGTTAAAGAGAGAAATAAAAAGGGAATAAGAAAAGCAAAAAGAGACTATGAGGTTAAAGTTGCAAGAGAATCGAAGACTAACCCAAAAGGATTTTTTCAGGTGTACAGAAGTAAGATTAGGGACAAGATAGGCCCACTCAAAAGTTACTCAGGTCAGCTCACCGTCAGTGATAAGGAAATGTGTAGAATGTTTAGCACTTACTTAACATAAGAACATAAGAAAGGAGGAACACTGCACACTGTTGAACACAGGCATTCCTTGAGTCGTCAGATCTGCCTGCGTACTGGTGTTCTGAAATGCGTGTTTGGAGGTCTCTGGATGTTTCGGCGACGTATAATTTGCTGCAGCTATTACAAGGGATTGTGTATACCCCTGCCGTGGATTGAAGCTTGTCCTGTCCGTCACCTGGCTCCGTTATGTTGACGACATTCTCCTTATAACTCCCAGATGCTTCAACGTTCAAGCTCTCCAACACAAACTCAACCAGGTCGAGCCATCAATCCAGTTTACACTAGAAGAAGAAGTCGACAACACTCTTCCTTTCCTTGATGTTCTTCTCTGCAAAGCTGACCATGAACTTCGTTTTAAAGTCTATCGAAAACCTACCAATCAACACGATCTTCTCCACTTCTACTCTCACCACGACACCAAAACTAAACGTGGTGTAATTATAGGCTTTTTCCTGCGCGCACTCAGAATCTGCAGCAGTGAGTTCCTTGAAGAAGAATACTCCCTCATTGAACAAGTTTTTTCCAAACTTCACTATCCTCGTCACTTCATTAGAGACTGTAGACGACGGGCATTAAACATCTTCAGCACACCCAGAGAAGACACTGCTGAGAAGAAATACATAGTCCTCCCCACCAACTCCATTTCCAAACACGTTTCAAACATTTTTTCCAGTACCTCCTTCCGAGTATCCACCTCCACATCCACCACCATCAAGGACATTACCAGTAACAGACAGGACAAGCTTCAATCCACTGCAGGGGTATACACAATCCCTTGTAATGACTGCAGCAAATTATACGTCGGCGAAACATCCAGAGACCTACAAACACGCATTTTAGAACACTAGTACGCAGGCAGATCTGACGACTCAAGGAATGCCTGTGTTCAACACCGAAATTTACACAACCATTTAATCAACTACAGAAACGCAAGACTCATCGCCAAAGAAGACAACACGCAGTACCGAAGAATCCTGGAATCATCACTTATCTGTATATCCAACAACTTCAACCAGAATAACGGCTTCTACAACATAGCTGAACCTATTGCCAAGAAACTTCTTCAACGCTATCCCACATAGAACTCAAGAATGGAACACTGCAGGTCCTTTAAGTCACACAAGGTTTTAAACTATCACACTACTTTGAAGACTGTCACATGCAGCATTCTCCACCTGACTAAATCTTATAAATACTCATGTTACTCTTTTCCCAGGTAGATCTGTCTGTGACTCGATAAAGCCCACTGCGTGGGCGAAACGTTGTCAATAAAGGATCACATTATACTGCTTATGTGTTTATTTTTCCAAGTAAAAGGACACAAATGCAACTAATGAAACATTTTATTGTGGCAACGTTTCGCTCTCCAGGAGCTTTGTCAAGCCGGGCTTGACAAAGCTCCTGGAGAGCGAAACGTTGCCACAATAAAATGTCTCATTAGTTGCATTTGTGTCCTTTTACTTAACATATTGTCGGTAATTCTACCAATATTAATACAGGACGATAGTAAAATATGCATGATTAGGGTCACAAGTGACATGGTCCTTAGACAAATATATAAATTAAAACCTAACAAATCCCCAGGCCCTGATGAACTGTATGCAAGGGTTCTAAAGGAATGTAAAGAGGAGCTTAGCAAACCTATGGCTAATCTTTTCAACATATCACTGCAAAATGGCATGGTGCCAGATAAGTGGAAAATTGCAAATGTAATACCTATTTTCAAAGCAGGAGACAGGTCCTTAGCTTCGAACTATAGACCAATAAGCCTAACCTCCATAGTGGGAAAATTTATGGAATCAATAATTGCCGAGGACAATTCGTAGCCATCTTGAAAAGTATAAATTAATCAACGAATCTCAACACGGTTTTACAAAAGGCGTTCCTGCCTTACAAATTTAATAACTTTTTTCACTAAGTAATTTGAGGAGGTAGATCATGGTAATGAATATGAGTCAGTTTGTATTAGTGTCAGTTTGTATTATTTTGTACAGTTCAACGATAGCCTTTTGGCAGTGGGGGTCGTCTTAATTATTTTAGTCGGGTGCACCACAGCCCGGATCAGCCAGGCTGTGGTTCGTACGTTGGACTACGTGCGGCCAGCGGTAGCGGCCTGATTGATCAGGCCCTCATCCACCGGGATGAGGGCGTTGATCCCTGGAATGCCCTCCAGGTATATATACAGAGGTAAACATATTAACCTGTATTTGTGTTCTACAGTAGAAAGTGTTTTGTGGGATGTCTGGCGTATTGTTGGGTATGCTTATAACTAAACCACACAATAAGAATATAGAGGGACGCTGAGGCGGGCCTACTTTGTCTTTGCTAGGCAGGTCTTTTCAACACTATCTCTTCTCAACTGAGCAAATATCATGTCATTTTTGTTAAAATTTTAAACACTATTCATCAGTTCTCACCAAACTAATAAAAAGCCAAACAATTGTACTACTCCAGCAGATTCACTGAAACAAGAGGAGATATAAAAAGACCTGAAAACACTCTCACAGATTATGGGCACCCACAAACTGAAAAAAATAGGGATATTGTCCTAACTAAACCAAACGAAACACCACTACAGCCTATTGATACAGTAAACAAGATAAATGACTTCTTCTCAACTATAGGATCAAATCTTGCCAGTAAAATTCCAGATACCAATGCCCGAGCAAGTGATTACCTAGATGGGAATTTCCCATCCTCCTTATATCTTGCACCTACGAACCCACTGAAGTCTCCATGATAATCAAGTCACTTAAAATAAATCAGGACATCTGTCTCAAGTTCCACCCTTAATATACAAACGAGCTGCTCATGTCCTTTCATATCCTATTTCTTTACTTTTTAACAAATCATTAGAATCTAGCACCTTCCCAACACTACTCAAAACAGCAAGGGTTACACCAATACACAAAGGTGGTGACCCTACAGACGTAAATAACTATAGGCCTATATCAAATCTACCATTGCTATCCAAAATATTCGAGAAACTTGTGCACAAGAGATTATACTCGTTTATAACTACACAAAGCATACTCAACCCCTGCCAATTTGGCTTCAGGAAAAATAAAAGCACTAACGATGCAATAGTAAAATGATAGACCTGCTTTACACAGCACTTGAAAATAAGGAATATCCACTAGGACTTTTTATTGACTTAAGGAAAGCTTTT